>ML832400.1:10516-52933 GCA_009831015.1 Picea engelmannii | reverse complement strand
TATGAGGGTGGCAGTTGGGGGAGTTAATATGCATTAATAACTCCCCCCACCCTCATATATGAGGGTGGTGGTGGGGGGAGTAAATATGCATTATTAAATCCCCCCACCCCCATCCTCATATATGAGGGTTATTAACTCCCCCCACCACCACCTTCATATATGAGGGTTAACATGAGGGTGGCGGTGGGGGAAGCTGATATGCCCACCACCAAAAATATTACTAATGCACATATTAATAAATATTCCCACTACCATAAATAGATAACCATGTCCCCCTTTATTTCTTAGCTAACCACCCATAAAATACATTGGGATGCTCTCTCCACTACAAGAAAAACACCACATATTAGAGTTTTTAGTGGAGGTTTTTAGTGTTACAAGATTGGGAAAAATTATTGCTAAAACCTATGCTAAAACCTCTTCTTTTGACAATAAAGGTTTTAGTGGATGTTAACTATAATTAAAATTTTTGGGTAGCTAGAGGTCACAATGGAGGTTTCCTTTCTATTTACTTAAAACAACAAGGTTAAAAAATGAGAACATATTCAATACACATAAGTACTTATAATATACTTTAAAAGAACCAATGTAAATTATATTTTTGAAGCATCAATGTGTATTCTAATTTTTTAAGCATTGGTGTGTAATATATGGGGTAGAAAATGGGGTAGAAAGCTAAGTGGGTTTGATTGTGGAGAAAACTCCACAGTTAAGCACGCTTGAGCCAGAGGCATCTTGGGATGGGTGACCACCTGTGAAGTCCTAGTTACCGGGTGCAAGCCCCAGAAGTGATGATTGATGCTATGCAATTCATTTCGTTGGTTTCAATCCCACTTCTTCACCCCTGCGAGCATCACCCGATCCAATGAGTGCTAAGTGGACTATTAAAATCATTAGAATTATTGGTCAGTTGTGACTAATACTCATGGATATGGGTCATAGATTAATGAGTTACTCTACACAGTTAATCCCGAAAATAATATCTAATATGTTGCACTATGGAAACCCCTCTATGCTTAACTAATAAGAGTGAAGGGATCTCTAACTGGATAATTCATAAGGCACAATACTTGCTAAGGTTTTGCAAATGGGGTAGCAAGCTAAGTGGGTTTGATTGTGGAGAAAACTCCAAAGTTAAGCACGCTTGAGCCAGAGGCGTCTTGGGATGGGTGACCACCTGGGAAGTTCTGGTTACCGGGTGCAAGCCCCGGAAGTGATGATTGATGCTATACGATTCATTTCATTGGTTTCAATCCCGCTTCTTCGCCCCTGTGAGCATCACCTGATGGAATGAGTTCTAAGTGGAGTATTCAAATCATGAGAATTATTGGTCAGTTGCGACTAATACTCATGGATATGGGTCATAGATTAATGAATTAATCTATGCAATTAATCCTGAAAACAATATCTAATATGTTGCACTGTGGAATCCCCTCTATGCTTAAATAATAAGAGTGAAGGTATCTCTAACTGGATAATTCATAAGGCACAATACTTGCTAAGGTATTGAAAATGGGGTAGAAAGCTAAGTGGGTTTGATTGTGGAAAAAACTCCATAGTTAAGCGCGCTTGATCCAGAGGCGTCTTGGGATGGGTGACCACCTGGGAAATCCTGGTTACTGGGTACAAGCCCCAAAAGTGATGATTGATGCTATGTGATTCATTTCGTTGGTTTCAATCCCACTTCTTAAAATCACCTGATGTAATGAGTGCTAAGTGGACTATTCAAATCATGAGAATTATTGGTAAGTTGCGACTAATACTCATGGATAGGGTCATAAATTAATGACTTACTCTACGTAGTTAATCCCAAAAATAATATCTAATGTGTAATATATGATTAATTATTGGTGTGTATTGTATCTTATTGAGAAGCAATGGACGTTATATATGATTAAGAACCGGTGCATCTTTATAATTTATGACCATGAAGTCTTGGTAAGGATACCAATAACAATAAAAGAAATGGTAACTTTGTAATAGAAGGAATGATGCTTTTACTATAGTAATAGACATTGGTGCATTTTAACATGTATATAGCATTGGTTCATAATGACCATTTAAGCACACTATTGCATTAAGTATGAAATGCATCATTGAGTTAAAATAAATACAACTCACCGATATGTTTTGGTGCTGACTTTTTTCATGTTGCAATATGCAAACGGTATCACTTTGTTTGAGCACTTGAAATCTAGTTTGATCTAGTGGATCTATCTTGGCACTCTATAACTATATAAAACATAAAAGTTTTAACACTCAATGTGTTCTCTTGACTAGTAATGACAATAAAGGTATTTTCATTGGATTAGACTAAAATCTAATTGACATCAACAAAACTTGGACCTCTAACCTTATTGGAGTCAACTAAATTCAAATGGATATTAATGAATGGTGTGGTTTTTTAAATGAATATTAATTATTGATGGAGTACCTAGTAACTCATTGTACGAAATACATTCTTAACCCCAAATGGAATTGAATTTTCATGTAATCCTTCATAATTTGGTCAAACAAAGTTGATGAACATCCTTCTATCTAATCTGTTTCTTCACAAGAATATATACCTGGAACTTAATGCGTTTAATCATTTAATTCTTAAATTGATAATTCCAGTGATAACACATATTTATAGATAGCTTGGTGGGTGATATTGAGTGGTTGATTCCTTTGAGAATCATGTAGGAGTTCTTAGGTGATACAAGTGGATATTGGTGGCCACCCACCTATTCCAACTGGCGGCCACCCACCTATTCCAACTGGCGCCTCGTGTCCATTTTTTGTTCATCACGTTCTTCTGTATTGCTTTGTAATTCTAAGTTATACACTTTTGGGGATATCTGAAGCTCCACACATCCTCCAGGTGGATATGGGTGGCCTCTCGCCTAATCCAGCTAGATTATTTTGTATGGTTTAATGTCAACACATCTTGTTGTACTTCGAGGGTCATTTTGGGGCCATAAACGTTGTTTTTTTGGCTTACCATAGTCAAATTGTAGACAAAGTCAGATTTTGATAGTGGAATGTGTATCTCTCTAAAATAAATTTCCAATGGGCTATCACGCGCCTAAAACGAAGGTCATATGAAAAAGTTACGACCCTTGGAAGTTGAGTTACCAAATTACACCAACTTACCCATAGGGCCCACTTGAATTTTGGCATTTCACCTTCTAGGGTTAGGTTTTTGGATGTCTAGGGTTTTGGAATTCATGAGTAATATCAAAAAGGCCTCTAGAACCTCATTGTAATCCATTCTTCTCAGACGGATGCACATAGAAACCACATCACTTCTCAGATATAGCTACCACCATTCGAGCAAGTGTTTTCGTTATGCAGTTTTACAATTTCATCCTATTTCATTATTTAATAGAAGATATTGTTCACTGGATATTTGTGTTATTATTCATATATCTGTGTTTATTGTATTCAGTCTATTAATCAGTTTGTTCCATTCCTATATCTAGATCAATGGTATCAGAGCGGTCTGCTCTTCATTTATTTTTCTTTGTGCATGTCCCCGACAAGATATGGGTACAAGAAGTTGGGACTCAAACCAATCGAGACATTACAAGATCGATTGTGTCGAGCCTGACAACAACCAATGGGGGACGAAAAGAAATATGATGGAGAAGGAGATCTTATTAAAAATTTTCTTGAGGAATCCCTCACACGACAAAGGAAAGAAATTATGGACAACTTCACGTAGATCCTTTGACGACTGCCCACAGGAGAAGCATATTCATCAAGCGTCCATACAACCTCCTTCAAGGTACAAGTAAATTTTGATATTCCATTATTTGAAAGACTGATAGATGCGAATGATATAGATAAATGGTTGAATCTACTCGAAGGATATTTTTCAGTCCACAATTTTTTTGATAGGGAAAATATCACTTTTGCACTCCTCAAGATCGTTCCCCATGTTAAAGACTAGTGGGATACTTTCTCTGAGCAAAGGGTCGTGGATGAATATACAATGTTTGTGGTGGCCCCTACTTAGGATTCTTTTCAGGATGCCATTAAATAACAATACTACCATGTTGGAAGATACGAGGAATAGTACAACATATGGACCACCCTACGTCAATAAAGGGACCAAACAGTACCAAATTTCACCAATATTTTCCATACCCTACACAACAAATTGGTTATCAAATACTCTGAGCGTCATCTGGTTCTCAAATAACGTGGTTGTTTTCATAGATACATTCAAACAAAAATGGAGTTCCTAGACATCGCCTCATTGGGCACGACTTATAGATACGCTGTCAAGATCGAGCATAAATTCAAGCAAAAATGACGAGAGTTTGGATCTACAAACCCCTCACAGCTGAAGCAGGGAAAAGGTAGACCCAACCCACATAGAAAGGGACCAATTTGATATGAATTCCCTCAAGACAACCAGTCCAAGCCACAACACAAGAAGGGAAATGAGAACATGAAGAAGGACACGGGAAAATGGTGTGAGTACCATAAAATTCCTTGGCACAACATTGAAGAATGCTGCTCCAAGCAGTCCCTTGTGGCTGAGATGAAGGCTTCCGAGTCAGAGGTTGATTTTGATTTTGAGTCAAATCTTGAAGGAGGGAAGCATATTATCGATGTTGAACCCAGTGCCACTGTCTCTACCACCAAATTCCATCCAAGCAAACTGGAAGAACCAGAGGAAGGGGAACGCCTCTTTCACTCGCATATGTGGGTCAAGGGGGATCCGATTCATTTCATTGTCGAAAGCGGTAGTTAGAAGAACTTGATTTCAGTAGAGGTCGTCAAATGACTGGACCTATCAATGACACCACAGCTGCAACCCTACACCATCGGCTGCCTTCGCCAAGGAAGAGATCTCTGTGTCAGCTAATAGTGTCATCTGCCCTATGACATCAAGCCTTTCAAAGATGAGGTACTGTGTGATATTTCTCCCCTTGAAAATTTTTATGCTCTTTTAGGACAACCATATTTGTGGAAGCGTCATGTTGTGTATGAGTATAGACCCCACAATGTTATTATTACTTTGGGTAGACAATTATACAGGATCCTAGAGGTAGCGCCACCTACTTCTATTTCTTTAATCTCATCTAAGAAATGTAATAAGTTCATTTCACAAACCAAGAAGTTCCTCTTCTACAAAACACCTCTCTTTGCAGTATAAGAAAGTGGATGGGAGAGTGGAAGAATACAGAGACATCTTCGCCTCACCTACAGGGGTACTGACACACTGCCAAGTCAATCATCCAATTGATCTGACCCCCGACATGCCTCTACCTAATGGACGAGTCTATAAATTCTTGTCGATGGAGAATGATGACATCAGGTGTTAGATCCAAGAGCCTCTTCAAAAGGGGAACATCAGGCCCAACTCCTCCCCTTGCGAAAGCCCGATTGTACTGGTGCAAAAGAAGGATGAGACTTGGCAACTCTGCATTGATTTTAGAGCCTTAAACAAAATCACAGTCAGGAACCGCTACCCCATTCCCAAGATTGATGACCTTCTTGAACAAATCAAGGGGGAAAATTTATTCAGCATGATTGACTTAAAGTATGGCTACCACCAGGTTCACATCCAACCAACTGATGTATGGAAGATATCCTTCAAGTCTAAAGAAGTTCTCTACAAATGACTAGTCATGCCTTTTGGCTTAACAAATGCACCCACCACTTTCATGAGGTTGATGAATGATGTATTGATACCCTTCACCAACTCCTTTGTGGTAGTATATTTTGATGACATACTCATCTTCAATAGAACGTGGGAGGATCACATGCAACATATTCAAAATGTTTTGAGTACTCTACAACAACACAAGCTTTATGCCAACTTGGAAAAATGCTCTTTTGGCATGAACAAGGTCCAATACTTGGGCTATATTGTTGATGAGCATGGGGTACATGTTGATCCAACTAAGATCCAAGTCATCTGTGACTGGCCAGCCTCGACCACACTGACCGAGCTTCAAATATTTTTGGGACTATCCAAATTCTACCGATGGTTCGTGTTAGGATTATCCCATATTGGATGGGCCCTTAGCCAAGTGACCAAGGGTGGTGGTAGGGAATATTTAGTGTGGGGGAAGGATCAACAATGAGAATTCGATGATCTAAAGCATCACTTGTTCTCAACTCCAGTACTCTCCTTTCCCGATCTGCAACAACCATTTGATATTGAGACTGATGCATCTGACTATGTTGTGGGTAGAGTTCTCACTCACCATGGGCATCTGGTGGAATAACATAGTGAGGCACTCTCTGATACTGTCTGAAAATATCCCATCTATGACAAGGAAATGTATTCCATTGTAGAAGCCTGTCGTCAATGGAAACATTACGTTCTGGGGAAAGAGATGATCATACACACTGATCACAAGCCTCTGCAGTTCATAAAGACACAGGGGAAATTGCAAAACGAACAACATCAGAACTAGTCCACCTACCTACATTATTTTTATCTCAACATCAAGTATAAGACATGTATCTCCAATCGTGTCATTGACTGCCTCATTCGGCCTCCTGTGGCTGCACTCACCACTATGCTCCATTTATGTGGACATGAAGCATCTGAGTGGCCCCAACTTTATCAGTAAGATCCTGACTTCACCACCACATATCAGCTCTTAGGTATAGGCGCAACTGTCACTAATTTTCACATTCAAGACAGACTCTTATGCCACCTAAGCCATCTTTGTGTTCCTACACACGATTGTGCAAATATGATTTGGGAATCCCACTATAGTCGGGTGGCAGGACATTTTGGCATAGAGAAAACTATGGTCACTCTTCAGAAACATTTTTATTGGCCAAAACTTCAACAGTATGTTAACAAATATATTAGATCTTTCACTTCCTGTGCCATTTCCAAGCCTGCCATCAATAAACAAGGCATATACACCCCTCTTCCTATTCCTGAGAAGCCTTGGGAATACATCTCAATGGACTACATGTCTGGTTTTTCATTCACCAAGCAAGGAAATGACTGAGTGTTTGTGGTCATTGATCGATTTTCGAAGATGGCCATCCTCACAGCCTGTAAGAAGAATTTCATAATGGAAGATACTGCCAATATCTCCTTTGAATGAGTGTGGGTCCACTTTTGGATACCACAAACCATCATCTCCGACCAAGACAATAGGTTCCTCAACACATTTTGGTTGAGTCTATGGTCTCTGTTGGACACCAAGCTCACAAAATCAACTTCTTTCCACCCCAAACCGATGGCCAAAGAGAGGTCATCAATTGCATGACTGTGCACATCCTGCACATGTACAATTCTAAGAATCCACATACATGGGATGATAGTATCCCATATTTCCAACACAGTTACAACAGGGCTCTCCATAGTTCCATTGGCCATAGCCCATTGCAGGTGGGTCTGGGATTTCAACCCTTGGGACCCATTGATGTTTCACTTCCTCTTTCCTTCGCACAGACAGTCTCTTCCCATGATCAATCTGTGATCGACAAAGCCACCAGATTCATTGAGCAGATTCAACACATCCACCAACAAGTCCAGGAGATTTTGTAGAAATTCAATGCTAAGTACAAGCAACGCCATGATCAACACACTGTACCACACCAATTTAAGGTTGGTGACAAAGTTTGGTTACATTTTCAGAAGGAGCGCCTCACCGGGCCCCATCAAAAGCTTCTCCCACTTCATTATGGGCCTTACACTAGCAGCGAGGCTATGGGTAGTAATTATTTTGAGCTCAACACTCCACCCTTCCTTGGTCTACATCCAATATTCAATGTGGACCTCCTTCGGCCATATTTTCCCCATTATTGGACACCTCTAGGATCGCAGAATAACTGACACCAACATAGCTCAACCTTGACTGCATGGAACAAGCATCCAATGATCATATAGTGGACACATAGGTCAAGGGAACTCACCAACAACAAATCTATCTTTATTGGGTTGTCAAGGCAGGGCAACTCCTACACCATGGCAAGTGGCTCACCCAGGGCCAAATCCAACATAATTTTCCTCACCTGATGGGGGAAATCAACACAATGGAGACCATTTCTTCCTAAGGGGTGAGGATTGGTCCAGGTGGATATTGGTGGCCACCCACCTATTCCAACTGGCTCCTCGTGTCCATTTTTTGTTCAACATGTTCTTCTATATTGCTTTTTAATTGTGAGTTATACACTTTTGGGGATGTTTGAATCCCCACACATCCTCCAGGTGGATATGGGTGGCCTCTCGCCTAATCCAACTGGATTATTTTGTATTTTTTCATGTCAACACATCTTGTTGTACTTCCAGGGCCGTTTTGGGGCCCTTAACATTTTTTTTTTGGCTGTCCATAGACAAACTATAGACAGAGTCAGAGTTTGACAACGAAATGTGTATTTCTCTGAAATACCTTTCCAACGGGCTATCACACGCCTAAAACAGAGGTCGTATGCAAAAGTTACGACCCTTGGAAGTTAAGGTACCAAATTACACCAACTTACCCATAGGGCTCACATGACTTTTGGTGTTTCACATTCTAGGGTTAGGTTTTTGGATGTCTATGGTTTTGTAATTCATGAGTAATATCAAAAAGGCCTTTGGAGCCTCATTTTAATCCATTCTTCTCATACAGATGTGCGTAGTAGCCACATCTCTTCTCAGAGATAGCCACCACCATTCGAGCAAGTGTTTCAATTCTACAGTTTTACAGTTTCAACCTATTTCATTATTTAATAGAAGATATTTTTCACTGGATATTTGTGTTATTCTTCATATCTCTGTGTTTATTGTATTCATTCTGTTAATTAGTTCGTTCCTCTCCTAAATTTGGATCATTAGGTTTGATCCCCTCAACTAGTTATCTCTATTATATATCTCACTTGATGTCCCTATTGAGTTAGGAACCATAATCAATGTTGATTGGATTACACTAGGTACCATAACATAAAAGTAGAGAAGTGCTCAAGCTATCCCTATGAGGTTTTTCTTGAAGAAAAAAGAATATTTAAAACTAGAACCCAAATCTTTCTTACATGAGAAGAATTTTCTCTAGGCATATGAGATTCTCCAACTTGACTATATTCTATCTTTTTTGTCGATATATTGTGGTTATGTATGTTGATAAATTGATGATAATAATGACAATATAGTAGCATAAATGTAGAAAATATAAGGTAATTGTTCCTACATACATACATACATAAATTGATGAATGTTATGAGATGGCCCTAATGTTGATGTGGAAATGTTATTCCAATTTCCGACATGGTGATGTTAACCAATTTTTTTTTATGTTGGTATTGCTAACATAAAAAAATTGTCATTATAATTTTTTTGAAGTTTATATTAATGATGTAGCATCACTAATGTGGTATATGCTAACCTAGTGTATGAGGGCATTGTAGAACATGTCATGGAATAGATTTGAATTCCCTAATAACATCAATAAATCAACATTAATGAAAGTATATGCATAAATTCAAAGAATTCATTGTGTATGAACAAATTCAAAATATAGATGTATTTGTTATCTGTAAAAATTTATGGATATTCCACTCGAAAAATCACCACAATAGATCTAATAAAATACTGAAATCTTTGCTATGAAGGTTAATTTCCTTTATACCTCAAACTCTTTGATTACGGATTTTCTGCTTAAAATGTATGAAATAGTTCAATTGAAAAAAATAGAGAACATAAATAATTACATGCACACATCCACAAATAAATACAAGATATAACATGGGAAACTCAATATGGGAGAAAACCCAACTAGAAGGTGAGGCTACTCTTCTCTGTTATCTTCAAATGCAAGTACAAAGAAAGAGACACTTTATGTAGATTTTCCTTTGACACTGTGGTATGTATGGCTACGAAAAAATATCTCCTCCTCTTTTATGCTCACAAAATACCACTCCCAATTGTTATGCTCAGTTATAGAACAAGATACAATGCAAAGGAATGGAACCCCTTCTCCTCCTAGCGGTCTAGTATTTAACATTGCCCAATAGCCATGTAGGGGTAGTGTTTTGACTTCCTCAACCCTAAAATATGATAATATTTTGGACCTTATAGAATATTCTTGAAATTCCATACATGAATAGCCCCAGAAGCATTAATAATTGGGGCTAACGTGGAATCCACTCGTACCATGGTGGTCAAATTGGTAAGTCAACTTGTGGGAGACATAAGTTTTGCATACGACCTTTGATTGATGTGATTTTCACACCATTGGAAAGGTCACAATGTGTAGAATAGAATCACAGGGTCCAAGATGTTTCTAGGAAATTTTCAACCCCAAAAATTCCATTTGATGCGTCAAATGGTTCTCAAAGACTTCAAATCCCAATTTTCCAATCTTAGACCTATTTTTAAAATGACCCTGCAAGTTAATTCCCCCAATTTTTTCCACTCTAAAAGCATCAAGATAAATGAAAAATAATACAATGATCCAATTTGGATCATAAATCCCCATTTAGGGAGGATTTTAGTCCCCAAAATATTTACTAAATGAGGTGAGGAAAGTTTCCTCTACCTTCTCCTTAGAGTACCACTTTGCTTTGCTTGAAAGTTGTCCTTTCAACCCAATCTGCCAAAGGTGATGTTGCCCCTGTATTTTAGTTCTGGACCTCTTCTACAAAACTGTGTCCTCCACCAAATCCACCTAAGCATCTAGTTATAAGTCCTATATGGAAGGTAGGAATTTCTCCTCCTCATGGAAGGCTCATAGAGTTTGAAAATATCCACAATCACTACTAAGTAAATGTGGATGTATGGGGGTATACTTAGTTTGTAGGTGTTATATTCCACCTTATCCAATATATCGAAAGGTCCATGATGTAGAGCCTTGATATTCTTACAAGGACCTTATAGTATTTCCTTGTTTAGTTGTAACCAAACTCTGTCTCCCACTTGCAACGTCTCCCATACTTGCAACATCTCCCATACTTGCAAATGGATTTGTGTAACAAACCTAACCCCCTAAACCTCCTTAGGTTGGTGGGATGTTCAATTTTTTCTCTTTCTCTCATGCTAAGGGCTCAGATCAAATCCTCTCGGATTCATTTTCATCATATATATATGTGAGAACTTCCCCTTACCGACATTTACTCTGATAAAATCTCTAGTTAGAACTCCAAATACCAAATATAGTCCCTCTATAGGTTCATTACAAGAAATAGGGACCTGAACACCCCTAATCGAACGATTACAATCATTCCTTTCCACCTGATCAACAATCAAAGGTGATTTGGATTCATTCCCATCGGAGGATTCGATTACCAGATCTGGATCCCCACTCTGACAACTCCTCTCCAATAGATAATTCCAATATATCCAACGATCCTCAGAGTCAGAAATCAATAACTTCGATCATATTGGTGCCTCACATTACCCAATGATTATCACTCTAACTTCGATCATATTGGTGTGACCCACAATAGATCTATAACTGTCATTACATCATGCCCACTTTTTGATATACAACTCATGTTTTTTCTTGGAATTCTCCACTATCGGAGTGCATCCACTTTGTGTACCATAGGCCACTTGATTGGATCACTCTAACAATAGACACTCCTATATATCCAATGATCCTTGTTGTGCCACATCTGGTTGTCAAGGTTCACTCAAGATCTCATCATTTTAAAAGGGTTAAGGGATCCATATTTTCTCACCTCAAAATGGATCATCATAGATCTGATGATTGAGATCTAGCGGAACATCTTATGGTAGATTGACAATTAATGACTCCCTTGTTGTCAGACTCTTGTATCAAGACCTCTTTATAGGCCTCAAACAATCTACCTTCTGATATACTTACATCCGACATCAACGTTCAAGGTTCCAACGTCCAATCCTCCAATATATCAACAACTCTCATTGAATTGGAGTCACTGCCATTGGAATCTCATTGAAAGCATGCACTTGGTCGTTCTGACGACCTCACCTTCTGACCAATGGTCAGGATCCTCTCACCTCATTGAATCAATGAATGTGATTCATTCTAAATATGAATGTGGGTTTTCTTTAGAATGATATTTCGATTAAGGACTTAACCACTCAGTGTCCCTTTAGGATTATTCCCTAAGGATTTACTCTAATTCCTTGGATTCTCACCTTCACTCTGTGGTCTAATAAGGAGTCTCACTTCAAATATGGTTGAAGATTTGCATCCTAAAACTTTCCATTTCAAGCAAGAGGTTTCACAGGGTTAAAGATACCTAACTACATTGAGACCTTCCCAAGTGCAAGAAATTTTTTTCCACCACTCTTACAATGAATACTTATATATTGCAAGCTTTCCATTTCAACTGCTTTGTTTTCTTACAGGGATACACTCTTTATTAACAATGCCTACTTGGTTGTTCATAACTACCATTGTTAATTATTAGAAATAGTCATACTTAACCCATTTTACTTAGGAATTCAATGATTCCTTCATTTAATCACATTTATCATTCAAACCATAAACATTACTCCTTTATCACTAAACATACATTAGACATAGAAAGATAAATAAAATTATATGTTCAGTGAGAAGTTTATCCAGCCAACTAACTGAGAGAGGAAGTCTTTCCTCCCAACAATAGGCTATGCTGCAATATTCATTTTTATAGCACGCCACCCTCGTGCCAAGCCATGATACCACAAAGGGATTGATTCATCTGACTACCAAATTAAGAAAGTGGTATGGGAAGGTTACTCTCCTTCAGACCACTTGCAAGAACAAAAGTTACCCTGTTCCCATTGGGCTTAGTACCTCCACAAGTTTATTAGGAACCTTCCCAACTAGATTTGTTATGCACAAGGGAGTCCCTTCTCTAATACATAATCCCTCGACGACCACCCCTTACTATTGTCGGTTTATTTCTAGTAAGTACCAAGTCACTGTCCTCTATGTCTCTAGTTTGTATTAGGGTATTCTATGTTCTAGTGTGGCCATTAATTCCTTGGGAAATTTTTCTATCTTCCTCAAGGATAACATTCCAATCATTTTTTTGTTCAGAACTATGCACGTGAGTCTCTCTTCCTCACCACACCATTTTTTTGTGAGTCTGCAACTCACTCTATTCTCTCTTGTCTATATAAGATTTTTTTTCTTCTAGGCATCTACACGTTGGTCCTCACACTCTCTGTACCCTTCCCTCTTTCAGCATTGTTTTGTGAACTGTGTTCTTTGTGCTCTCCTGTGTCTGCTCATCATATCCTTGTGTGATCTTTTTCTACCTTTGGTCTCTTCTTCCACCAATTTGTTGGTATTCCCATGGTTACTTCCATATGCAATCCCTTCAGTCATGGACTTGAATTCGAAGGGGTGAATCATGTCCATCCTTTTTTCAGTTTTCAATTGTCTCTTTTCTTCCTCCAAACACCCAATCAATGATCAATTATAACTACTTCAAACACCAATCCTACTCTTCATAATTTATCATGTGGATCTATATAGATAAAAGTACATTGGCAGTTGATGTATTCAATTTTGTAGGTGCAAGATGGAATGTTGAACAAGATTCTTATTTTCTTCATTGATATTTCTCCATTCCACCTCACTAATCCACTTCAACATCCAACTTCTAATATCATGGCCAATACTAAGGGATTTCCATTATCAAGGGATTGTCTGATAAGTTCTATTAATCATAAACATAATTACATGAGTCATAATCATATTACATTAATTATTATCATAATTACAATTATGCGGGGAAATAGGGTGTTGCATTACCATCCCCCTTAAATGAACACTTTCCTCGGTGTTTAAAACACCATGTATATATACAATTATACAAAACAAAAAAACTAGGTATGCCATTCTCATGAAATCTTCCAATTATTAAGTATCCTCGTCTATTACAAAGTGCTTCCATTTCACCTTGACATGCACAATGGATCGATTCTAGAGAAATTTTTATCTCCTATCCAAGATGCACTCAGGTTTAGGATGGAATTCTCCCTCTAGTTCCACCTATATCATAGTCTAATCAATAACATGATTAGGATACTGAACATGTTTCTTTAATAATGATACATGGAACACATTATTATCTCTAACAGTAGGTGGCAAGGCAATTCTATATGCTACTAGTCCTACTCTTTCCAGGACATTAAACAATCCACAATACTAGGGTTATAACTGTTCTTTGGTTTCACTCTAAGATACACATGATACACATGATATCCCACCTTGAACTCTTTATGAGTTATTTTATTGTCTTCATATCTCATTTTTCTATCTTGGGATACTTTCAAATTTTACCTTATCGTGATCATTGCTTGTTCCATTTCATTCAACAGTTCCATTCCAAGTGTGATATTTTCACCTAGACTATCCAAACTAATTGGAAATATTCACTTCCTGTCATAAAGAACTTAAAATTGGCTCGTCTTCAATGATTCTCGATAAGAATTTTTATAGTAAAACTCTACCAAGGGTAGATATTCTTCCCATTGATTTGGTTGATACATAACATGCATCTCCAAAATGTCTTCCAAGACTTTGTTCACCCTTTTGGTATGACCATATGTTTGAGGATGGTAGGTCATGCTAAATTCCAACTGAATTCCCAAACCCGCAAACAAACTTTTCCATAAGTTTGAAGTGAACTTCACATAGTTTTCTAAGATTATGGTCTTGGGTAAGCCATGCAATATGAAAATTTCCTTCATAAAAATGTCAACAACATCTATAGCCTTAAAAGTAGATTTGATTGGAGTAAAGTGAGATTCCTTGCTCAACTTATCCACTAATACTATGATTGCATCATGTTTACTAACTTTCCTTGGAAAAATGGTAATGAAATCCATGGAGATTGTCTTCCATTTCCATTCTGGAATTGGAAATGGTTGTAATAGTCCTACAGGGTGTTTATGTTCAACCTTTACTTGTTGGAACTCCAAACAGTTGGAAATATATTTAAGAATGTCTTGATTCATTATTGGCCAATAATACAACTTCCTTACTATTGTTATGATCTTCTGATAAACAATATGGCCCACATAAGGTTTCCTATGGAATTCATCCAAAATCATATGTCTCATCTCTACTTAGTTAGGCACATACAATTTATTGTTGTATGGGAATGATTTATCATCTGTAATATGATACCCTTCATACTTTTTCTCATTGGGGTATTTTTTCATTCCCTATATTACCTGATTGAAAATATCATCTTCTTTTAAGAGAATTTTAATCCTTTTCTTTATGTCAGACTCTCCTACACTATATGCTGCTAAGTGTACAATTTTCACACTCCAACTGAGTGCATATGTCACTCTATTTTACTTCCCTTGATATATTTTATCTCAGATTCAAAATCTCTTATCAATTCCATCCATATGGATTTTCCATCATTCAACTGTGACTGGTCAAATAGATAGTTCAAACCACAATGGTCTGTTATCAGGACAATCCTTATTCTTAGAAAGTAATGTCTCCACATATTCAACACATGCACAATTGTTGCAAGCTCCAAATCATGGGTGACATACCATTGCTCATGCTAAGTTATCTTTCGTGACTCATAATTGATCACTTGTCCTTCCTACATAATAACTCCAATGAGTTATTCTTTGCAAGCATCAATACAAACCAAGAAATCCTTTCCAGGATATGCGATCTTCAAAACGGGGGCATTGGTCAAAATATGCTTCAACTGCTGAAAGCTAGCTTCACACTTTATTGACCATATAAATTTATTCCCTTTCCTCTGTAATAAATCAGGTGGATGCCCAATCTTTGGAAATATCTTAATTAACCGTCTATAATATCCATCTAACCCCATGAAATATATTACTTCCATCACATTTTGAGGGCAAGCCAATCCATAATTGTCTTGATCTTATTGGGATCTACTACCACTCCTTTTGTTGAGATTGTGTGGCCTAAGTACTAGATTTCCTTTTGAAAGAAGTCATTCTTCCTAAATTTAACATATATTTGGTGATCTCTCACTACTTGTAACACCATTTTAAGATGTTTTTCATGATCTTTTCTAGTCTCGAAATACACCAAAATATCATCGACAAACACCAATACACACTTATCTAAATATCTGATGAGGACACTATTCATCAAGCACATTAAAGTAGTTGGTTCATTGGTAAGTCCAAATGGAAACACTACGAACTCATAGTGTCCATACCTCATTCTAAAGTATGTCTTATGTATTTCTTCATCCTTAATCCTAACATGATGATATCTAGATCTCAAATCAATCTTAGAGAAAATTGTAGCTTATATGAGTTGATAAAAAAGATCATTGATTCTAGGCAATGAATACTTATTCTTGATGGAAATCTTGTTTATTTATTTGTAGTCAATAAAAAATAAAAATGTACCATCCTTTTTCTTCACAAACAATTTTGGTACTCCCCATGGAGAAACACTCAACCTAATGTATTGTTGGCACACATGTGGATAGGTTCAATACCATAGGTTCAAGGTGATTAGTCCAACAAAACCCTACAGATACTGGCCCTTTTAGCATCACCTGCAAGTAGGTGAAGTCTCACCCGAGGTATCCTTATGGGGACTGCAAGAAATAAGATTCTATAGTGGTGAGGGAAAGAAGGGAGACACGCTCTGGCATCTTGAGATTTGGGTACCTTAGAAAGTGATCCCCTTGAGTTTGTGAGTCTCTAAACACAAAGGGGGAGACTATTACCCTCATTACTTTACTTTATGATTCTAATTTCACTTTGACTTAGGATATTTAAGTCAAAAGTGAAATATGTCACTTAAGTCATTAAAGTGACAATTAATTCACTTTGTGTGTGAATTAATAGACATAATGAAAAATAAGGAAAGTGGGCTTCCTATGTGATATTTTGGGATTGAATCTCACCCATTGATTAGACTTGGCTAGATTGGATCTAGGCCATTGATATTTTAGGGTTTGGCCAAAGGAGGATAAAGGACGGAATAGGTCATTTATGAGACTCATTCTTCACTTGAGATGAGAGGAGAAGAGAAGGAGTACTTGGGTACAAATATTGAGGAGAGGAGGGAGCACAAGCTTGAGGGTGTGAGGAGGAATCCATATATTGAGTTGAGATTTCTTGCAGAGGTATTCCATGGAGGCTTGGCCATTATCCTAGAGAGGTAGTGTTCTAGTAGAGAAGGGCCCATTTTCTAGTGGAGAGAGGCGCATTCTTGTGAGGAGGGCACACATCTAGTGGAGGTTGTTCTTCCATCTTGGGAGAGGCTTACTCATGTGTGTAAGGCTTTATCTAGAGTAGTAGAGGGGGGAATTATGAGTAAGGGTGCACATTTCTAGGAGGAGGGCGTATTTTATGGAGGAGGGGTGCACATGCTAGAGGAAGGCACATTCTAGAGGATTTTAGGGCGAATCTATCTTGGGAGAGGATACTACCTTGAGGAGAGGCCTCATTCACCTACTTAGGCACATTATAGAGTGTATAGGGTGCAAGGGTGAAGGAGGGTGCATGATTGTGGAGTTTTTTTCTTAAGGAGGGGGTGCACTATCTCATCGTGGGAGGATATCTTGAGAGGAGGGAGCTACTACAAGAGCAAGGAAAAGGAAAGAAAGAGTTAAAAGGTAAAGCAAGAGAAAGGTTAAAGAAAAGGAAAATGGAAAAGGGACAAAGGAAAGTGGAAAAGGGACAAAGGAGAGCAAAGGAAGAAAGGAACACCAAGGCAAGGGGTGCGTTACTTCAAGAGGCTAGCAGGGAGGTCTTCAAGGAACTCCAAGGCATCCGAGAAGGGTCTCTATTGTACTAGGTTCACATGTATATGTTTTCTGAGTTGTAAATTTTTATTTGAGGCCTTCTTTATACATCTACTCCAAACTGGTTTTCCCCATTGGGGGGTTTTTCCAGGGTCATGTTGACCAAAAACATATGTGTCAATTTCATGCATGATTAGAAGTGTAGTCATCATTTAAAGTTTAAAATATCTAGATTTAGTGTTATTTGTTTTGAAGTATATTGCATGTTCTAATATTGAGACAATAAAATACTTGCAAGAACACCTCAAATGGACACTTAACCACAAAATTATCAGAAGAAAGTGACCGAATAGTTTGTTGTCCTAAAACACAGAAAGAAGACGGTTTTGGAAAGTCAAACTTAGAGCCAAAATAAAGGTAAAAAACAGACCTGTTTTGGCAGCCTGATAGTACCTCAGAAAATTTACATGATATTAGAGCCAATGGTGTCTTAGACTTGCTGATTTTTGAGAATTTTCCATGGACAGTTCAGGGCATATTTTTGGACAATGTGTTGATAGAGTTTGTGGAAAACTCGTGGGAAGATTTGTTGGACAGTTCAGGGATTATTTTAACACTTGTGGACAACCTCTTTTCACACCTACATGGACAAGAGTGAGGTTGTATTTCATGACCTCTTTTCACACCTATATTTCTAGGAGTGAGGCCAGTGTTATTTTTCCTCTTTTCACACCAACAAGTCCAAGACGCAAGCAAATAAAGACACGGAAAATATAAAGAAAGATAACGGGAAGTGGTGTGACTTACATAAGATCCCCTGGCATAACATTGTTGATTTTCACTCAAAGTAGTCACTATTGACTGAGGTGAAAGCCTCTGTATCAAATGCGGGTTCCAAATCTGAGTCAGAACCAGAAAGGGGGAGACAAATCATTAACGAAGAACCCAGTGCTACCATTTCTACCACCAAGCGCCATCCTGGTGAACCAGATGAGCCAAAGGAAGGCGAGCACCTTTCTCATTCACATATGCGGGTGAAAGGAACCCCACTACACTTCATCGTTGATAGCAGTAGCCAAAATAACCTCATCTTAGTAGAGGTCATCAAGTGGCTAGCCCTATTGACAACATCGCACCCACATCCCTACACCATTGGATGGCTCCACCAAGGAAGTGATCTTTGTGTCATCCAACAGTTCCGCTTGTCATACGACATCAAGCCCTTCAAAGATGAGGTAATGTGTGATGTTTCTCCTCTCAAAGTTTGTAATGTTCTTCTGGGCCAACCTTATTTATGGAAACGTTATGATGTATATGATTCTAGGCCTCACAGTGTTATTATTACTTTGAACAAGAAATTGTACAGAATACCTGAGGCAACCACACCTAGTGTTATTTCCTTGATCTTTGCCAAGAAATGCAGGAAGGTCATCTCTCAAACCAGGAAGTTTGTCTTCTTCGTGATTCACTCTAAGAGTGAGTGAAAGATCACAGCCACATCCAGGGCCTCTGCGATCGACCTCTCCACACAATAGACTAAAGTGGATAAGGTTGTGGAAGAATACTAAGATATATTCTCTTCATCTACCATGGTACTTATTCACTGTCAAGTCAAGCATCCCATCGATATGACCCCTGGTGCACCGCTACCCAATGGTCCAGTCTACCGCCTCTCTTTGTTAGAGAATCAAGAGATCAAACGGCAGATCCAAGAACTGCACCATAAGGGGCACATCCATCCTAGCTCATCTCCTTATGGGAGACCAATCATGATGGTGCAAAAGAAAGACAAGACCTGGAAACTCTACATTGATTACCAAGCTCTGAATAAAATCACAGTCAGGAATTGGTACCCGATTCCCTGAATCAATGACCTCATTGATCAAATCACATGGGCCAAATATTTCAGTAAGATTGATAAGAAGTCTGTCTACCACCATACCCCAATAGAATAGACAGATGTATGGAAGACCGCCTTCAAGTCAAAAGAAGGCCTTTTTGAATGGATGGTCATGCTCTTTGGTTTGACAAATGCTCCAACAAATTTCATGAGGATGATGGAAGATATCCTGCGACCTTTCACCAATAATTTTGTAGTGGTGTATTTGGATGACATTATCATCTACAATAAGAGTTGGGAAGAACACTTGCAGCATATTCAACAAGTTTTGCACACCGTGCGGAAACACAAGCTATACTCCAACTTGGAAAAATTATCCTTTGGCATGGATAGGGTCCATTACCTAGGCTACATCATTGATAATCATGGTGTACATGTAGATCCAACCAAGATCCAGGTCATCCATGACTGGCCATCCCAAGCCACACTCACTGAGATTCAGAGCTTCTTGGGCCTTGCCAATTTCTATTGTAGGTTCGTGTTGGTATTCTCCCATATTGCATGGGTCCTTAGCCAAGTAACCAAGGGGGTGGTAAGGAAAAATTGTGTGGGGCTTATCTCAACAACAAGCATTCTATATTTGAAAAAACGCTTGTGATCAACCCCAATACTTTCATTACCATACTTGTAACATCCCTTTGAGATTGAGACAGATGCTTCAGACTATGCTGGGGTGTTGTTCTCACTTAGAATAACCACCCCATGGCCTATCATAGTGAGACACTATCTATTGTTGTCCGTAAGTACCCTAATTACGAAAAAGAAATGTAATCCATTGTGCAAGCCTGTTGCCAGTGGAGACATTACATTCTTGGGAAGGAGACATTCATCCACACTGATCATAAGCCACTACAGTTCATGGAGACACATGGAAAATTGCAAAATGACCACCATCAGAAGTGGTCCACACACTTGCAACAGTTCCACCTCAACATCAAGTATAAAATAGGAAGTACCAACCAAGTCATTGATTTCCTCAGCTGACCTCCATTCGAAAAAATCACCATAGTGATAGACTCTTGTGGCCACGAGAACTCTGAATGGCCCCACCTCTATGAGATAGACCCTAACTTTTCCACCGCCTACCAAATGATGGGCGTAAACTCAATTGTCGCTAATTTCCCTCTTCGGGACTGAATGTTGTTCCATATGGGCCATTTCTATGTTCCATCAAGCGAGCGAGAGAAGATGATTTGGGAATCCCACTACAGTCTGGTGGTAGGACACTTCGGCATCAAAACGACAGTGGAAATACTGCAAAATCATTTCCATTGGACGAAACTTCGACACGATGTGGGAAATTATATCAGGTCCTTCACTGCCTACACTATTTCCAAACCAACCACTAAGATACAAGGCATGTATGCCCCTCTGCCTAGTATTAATAGGCCATGGGAATCCATCTCAATCGACTACATGTCGGGCCTTCCATCCACTAAGAGGGAAAATGATTGTATTTCGTGGTTGTTGATCACTTTTCCAAGATGGTGATTATGGCCACCTACATGAAGAGAATCAAAATAGAGGCCATTTCTAAGCTCTTCTTTGAACGGGTATGGATACATTTTGGAATCCCACAAACCATTGTCTCGGATCGGGATAGTTAGTTTCTCGACACATTCTGGTCGAGCCTCTAGTCACTATTGGACACCAAGCTCACCAAATCCACTGCTTTCCACCCCTAGACAGATGGTCAAAATGAGTTTGTCAATTGGATAATCGTGCATATCCTGCGCATGTACAATTCCAAGAACCCCTACACATGAGATGAGATTCTTCCCTATGTTCAACATAGCTACAACCAATCCCTACATAGCTCAACCAACCATAGCCCCTTTCAAGTGGGATTGGGATTCCAACCATTGGGGCCCATGTATGTTGCACTACCCCTTGTGGCCACCCTGACTGACTCGTCCCCTGCTCCCATTGAAGCTGACGAAGCCACTAGATTCATTGAATGGATCCATCACATCCACCAATAGGTTCAAGATATTTTACAGAAGACCAATTCCAAGTACAATCAAAACCATGATCAACAACGGGTGCCACATAAGTTTTAGGTGGGAGACAAAGTTTGGTTGCACTTGCAGAAATAACACCTCATAGGGCCCCATTGGAAGCTTCTCCCACTCCATTATGGACCTTACACCATCACCAAGGCTATGGGTGACAATGATTTTTATCTAAACATTCCCCCTTTCCTTGGTCTACACCTAGTGTTCAATGTGGCTCTCCTTCTGCCATATTTCCCCACCATTATTGGAAACCTCAGAGATAGAAGAAAAATTGACACCAATAGAGATCAACCCTGACTGCATGCAACAAGAAACAAGTGATCATATTTTGGACACACATGCCAAGGGAAATAGATAGAAAAGGATCCAGGTTTATCGAGTTGCCAAAGCAAGGTAGCTCCTACACCAAGGCAAGTGTCTCACCTAGGGTGAAATTCAACAGAAATTTCCTCATATAATGGGGGAACTCAACACAATGGATACCATTGCTTCCTAAGGGGGGAGGATTGATCCATATGGATTTCGGTGGCCTTCCACCTATTCCAATTGGTTCATTTTTGAATTTTTCCAGTTTGATAGTTTTTTTCTAGTTTTCGGGTCCCCGACTTACGGGGCCATTTTGAGGACCTAAACAACGTTTTTAGGGCTCCCACAGTCAAACTACAGACAAATTCAGATTATAATGGAAACATGTGTATTCCTCGGATAGACCTTTCCAATGGGCTATCGTGCGCCTAAAACAAATATTGTATGCAAAAGTTATGACCCCGGGAAGTGGATGTACTAGCTTACCCCAATGGGGCTCACACGAATTTTGGCGCTTCATATCCTATGGTTAGTTTTTTGGTGTCTAGGGTTTTGGAATTCATGTTTATTGTAAAAAGGATTTCAGAGCCTCATTGTAATCATATTCTTGCGAATGATCACAATAGTCACATCTCTTCTCAGAGATAAGCCGCCACCATTCCAACAAGCTTGTTTTTCGCTGCATTTTATAGCTTCAAAATATTTCCTTATTGAACATAAGTCATTTTTACTATATCTCTATTATTTTGTTTTAAGAACAATAATAATATATATTCATTTCATTCTGCCCATAAAATCTAGATCACTAGAGGAATGGAATGATCATGAACACCATGGGAAGGGGGAAGTCCATATGGAGTGGAAAAAATGACTTGGTGTTTGGAGAGGATAGATTGGAGGTCAGGATGCATAGAGTGTGTATGAACTACTTGAATGGAATGGAGTTGGGAAATAATTATCGAATGGCCTTTTTTGAGGAGGTTTTCCATTCAATGGGAACAAATGATCTTAGGGCATCCTATCGTGATGCCTTAGAACTTATGCTATTGTCCCTCCTGTTGGAATTGCATGGTTAATTCCTTAAAATCCAAGAGGATGGTTCCATGAGTGAGTCACCATTTAGAATCAAGCACAATGTCAAAACCACCCATTTTAATGGAAAACATATGATATTTCAGGTGATACTAACCAATTTGTAGGAGCACATTTTCACAACGCCCGCCACATTTCACTGAACCTCAATTGGCAATAATGATTTGAAAATTGTTGAGAACACGGATATAACAATTGATTTCCTGGGAAATGTGATGATGAATAAAATTACGGTTGTTTCCATTGTTAATGAGTATGATGACCTTCTTGTGCTTAATGTAGCCAATGAGCTTGAGGGTTTGGGGAGCAAATAATCTAGTAAGGGCATGCAGTGAAATAAATGGTTAAAATTCCGGTGGATCAGAGGGTGGGATTGGGGCATTGATTGGGGGTAGTTCTTACACTTGGGAAACTTCAACCTCCTATTCAAAAACATATTGATAAATGGCCATAAATGTTTTATGCTCCTTACACTTTTTCCCGTAAAATATTTTTCATCACAATTGTAGAAAATACCCTTGAGTTGGTGTTCAACCATTTCTTCCCATGTTAGTTTCTGGATATTGAGATGAGTGGTAGGAGGGGTAGGATTGGTAGGTCATGTGCAAGGAACAAAGGAGGTTTGTGGTTCTGGGCAGAGAAAATATGTTGGGATTCTTTGGCTCATTGGGTAGCTTCCATCCAAGTTTGAGGGTGAACCATTAGGACTTGGGTTCGAATTTCATCCTTTAGGCAACTGATAAACAATTCCCTAAAGAAAGCACCAAACATTCCCTCCATGCAGAAACCCAACCATTCAAAGGAATAGACAATGTCTTCCACTGTGCCATATTGTTTCAAATTGATTAGATGGCCTAGATAGTGGGTGTCAATGTCAAAGTGTTCATAAATATCTACAACAAACTACATGTCCAAGAAGAATACTCTTGGAATGTATTTCTATGCCATTGACACCATTTCCACTGTTCAATATCAAGATAGAGGACACCATAACAAAGTTTTTCAAAATCATCAGTAACTCCATGCAAGGATAAACAATCTTCCATTTGAGTGAGCCAGCTTGTGGGATCTGAGCCATCAAAGTTTTTCACCTCCACTCTAGAAAGATGAGGGTCACGATGAAGGGAGTTGGAATGAAAGGCCATACTATGGGATTAGTCCTCACCTTCATAGTGTGAAGGTTTTTGATGCAGCAACATCGCAATCACATCAAAAGGAAGCAGACTTGGAATTGGAATCGACACCTCAACACATCGAAGGAGTTGAACCGACAATTAACTAGATTGGAAGCGGTGCGAAGACTTTTTGGAATTCTCGTTAATTAATTTTGGTTGTGTAAAACCGGGCCACCGTTTGAAATGACAGAACCATTGTAAATCCTTTACAAGACTGTAAATGTATTACATGTGTGGGATATTATCCCTGATTAGTCATTAGGTTGCATTAATTTAGTAGGTAACCGCTTGAAAAGAAGGTAATAGTATTTAGATAGGAGAAAGAAGAGAGAAAACAACTCTTGGTCCTTAGACAAGTTTTTCTTGTAATAGTTGTAAAGGATAAACGACTGTAATTATGTTTCCTTCTGAAATGAATAGAACAGAGGAAATTGACCCAAATACACAGTGTTGATATTGTTTACAGTTTGAATGTGTTGTTATGTGTTTGTGAATGGATGATGTTCATAGTGAATGAATGAATAATTGAATGAGTTCAATTGTTTATCTTCTGTAAGATTATGCAAGGAGTGCGTGCAGAGAGGAAGGATTGTGTGTGAAGGAGTCCTTTTCGACTCAAATCTCAAATGAGATAGTGGGGAAATTCCGTATGCAGAGTGTGCATATTGAGTGCAAGGAGTGAGTATAGAAACAAACTTGTGTTAAAGTTTGAAAGATCATGAGGTTGAGCGTAGAGTATGGTAAGAGGGCGTCAGATTTGTTTTTAAAAAGACACATAGTGCAAGTGTGGGATAAGGGGAGAGATTTAAATTTCATTTGTGAGAAGTTTAGGAGGAGTAGTGGTTTTAAGTATTGAGAGGAAACACTTAGAAAAGTTTCTAAGTTTTGAAGAGTTGAAGCGTTCAAAGGTGAAGCGTAGAAAATTAAAGTTCGAAGAAAGAACAAGTATGGAGGATTGAGTGGGAGAAATCCTTCAAAAAATAATTTTGAAGATTGGACAAGATCGAGGATCAAGATTCATTTAGAAAGAGCTGAAATCTTACAAGTCGTTAGATATCGGAGAAGTAGTGCACTGGTTAGTCACGAGGAGTCATAGAAATTTCGCGAAACCAAAAGATTTGGAAGAAGCAGAGTGAAATTCGCGAAATCGTGAAACGCAAAATCCTGAAATTATCAGGACAGTCCATTGAAAGAGGACACGTGGCGAGAGATAAGAATTTCCCTAATTCGTAAATAGGGAAGGTGGAGGTAAGAGTCATGAATATTTATGAAACCCAAAATCGTGACATAATCATAGCCATTGGCTGGAGAGCCAGTGTGGACCATTGATCTGATCCGAATATTTCACAATTTCGGGTATCGGAGGATCGGGAGAATGAAGGTGAATCACATTAGGAGTTCCCGATACACGAAATCCTAACACGCTCAGAAGGATTGGCCCCAGGTCATAGTGAAGGGTCATATGGATGGAGGATAAGGGAGGAGATAGCATGCGCTAGACCCTTTTCGGAATTTTGGAACTCAGAAGTTCAAAGGACAAAGAGTCAGTTGACTCAAATAGCCGATACATGAAATCACGACGTGCCTTTTCTAATAAGCGTGTGGTCACAAGGCGTGGTCACATGGAAAAAGGATTGCACTTAGCGCTTGTTCACATGGGCAGAAGTTTCATAGAGACCCGTGGATTGTTTTCTTAGAGGTTCTAGCAGGGAATCGAAGACTATTTTGATTCAATCTTGAGAAGATCCTAGACCGGGAGGTCATGCAACCCTTGGAGAGGAGGGGGTCTACACCAAGTGGTATCAGAGCCTGAAAAAGATTTGAATTTGAACTCAGTGTGTTAGGAACAGTTGAAGCGATGCCATCAAGGATACACACAAGACCACCTATAGAAAATCATGTTGTAGGAAGAGAATTAAGAGAACTTCGCGCAAGGTTGGAAGCGATGGAAGCAATGAAGAGGAGAACACCTACCACTGAAGATGTCCGTGATGCAGAATGCAAAGAAATAGAAGTTGAAAAATCTATAGGGGAAGATACAGTCGAGGAATGCTTACTGAAAGCTATTGTGAAGTTGGGAGCTAGAAAAAATATGGACGTCCCAATGTATGAAGGTAACTTGGATGCCAAAGAACTATTTGACTGGATAAGGTCCATGGATAAGTATTTTGACTATGAAGAGGTCGATGAAGGAAGGAAGGTGAGACATGTTGTCACCATATTAAAGGGACATGCAACACTATGGTGGGATGAACTGCAGGCATAAAGGAGGAGCAAAGGCAAACAAAAGATAAAGAATTGGGACAGGATGGTAGCCAAACTGAAGGATAAATTCATACCTAAGGATTACCGGATAGAGCTATTAAGAAAATTGCAGAACCTGATACAGAGTGGTATGATAGTGAAAGAGTATAGAGAAGAATTTTATAGGATGAATATTAGGACTGGACAAAGAGAAAAGGATGATGAAAAAGTTTCCAGGTATATAAATGGTTTGAGGTATGAAATTCAGGATGAAATCAACATGATGACTGTGAGGATAGTGGAAGATGCTTATCAGATTGCACTGAAGGCAGAAGAAAAGTTGGCAAGAAACCAGGGTTAGCAGGAACAGAAGCAGAGGCTTAAATAGAGGTAAGGGATTTGTCTATAATAAGGCACCAAAAGATAAGGATGAGAATGAGAAATCATATGGTCACTTTGAAACAGGAGGAATTTCTCAAAGAAGACCGTTTGGTGGGAGAAATTATTTTCCTCGAGGAAGAGGAAGAAGTAGAGGAGGTGGAGTTAAATGTTATGCCTCTGGAAAGACATGACATATGTCTTGGGAATGTCCCGAGAGGAAGAGAGAAGGAGGAGGAGAAGAAGACATTTCAGAAGCCCAAAAGAATGTGGAAGCAGAGGCAGTAGAAGGAGGACAAAATGTTATGATGAGGAAAGTTCTTCTAAAGTCGGAGGAAGAAACAGAAGACTTAGTTCAACGAACAAGGTTGTTCAGGACTTCTTGTAAGACAAAGGACAAAGTTTGAAAGATGATTATAGAGAGTGGGAGTACTGATAATTTAGTATCAATAGAGATGGTGGAGAAGATGAAGTTGGAGACAACTGCACACCCAAGTCCATACAAAGTATCGTTGTAGAAAGGACATCAAGTAATGGTAAGTCAACAATGCAAAGTTGAATTTAAAATAGGAGGCTATAAAGATGAGATTCTGTGTGATGTAATTCCCATGGATGTTTTTCATAATTTGTTGGGGAGACCATGGAAGATTGATAGGAATGTTATTCATGATGGGATAAAAAATACTTATACTCTAGGAAAAAATGGTAGAACCCACATGTTACTGCCAATAGAAGATAAGAAAGAAAAGGAAGAAGCCAACACAAGAATACTTTTCATGAGTGAGAAGGAACTCTTGAAGGAGGTCAAGAAAGATCAAGAAATGAAATTTATTGTAGTAAGGAAGCTAAGAGTTATCCTTACCAATACTTCTGTGGATGATTTACCTGAATAAATCCAAGAATTGTTGGAGAATTTGATGACATAGTAGTGGATGAGTTGCCTCACTTATTACCACCTATTAGGAGTATTAGCCACCATATTGACTTGATTCCAGGAGCCAGTTTTCCAAACAAAGCAACGTATCGATTGACACCTCGAGAGAATGAAGAAGTTAAGAAGCAAGTTCAGGAGTTGTTGGATAAAGGTTTAGTCAGGGAAAGTCTAAGCTCATGTGCAGTGCCAACTGTATTGAGTCCAAAGAAGAATGGGGGATGGATAATGTGTACAGATTCTAGAGCCATCAACAATATTACCATCAGGTATAGATTTCCTTTACCTATGATGGATGATTTGATGGACTGTTTGAGTGGAGCAAGATATTTTTCAAAAATAGACTTGAAGAGTGGATATCATTAGATAAGAATGAGAGAGGGAGATGAATGGAAAACAACATTCAAGACAAATGAAGGTCTGTATGAATGGTTAGTCATGCCATTTGGATTGAAAAATTCTCCAAGTACATTTATAAGGTTGATGAATGAAGTAATGAAGGACTTCATAGGTAAATTTTTCATTGTATATATGGATGATATATTAGTTTTCAACAAAACAGAGGAAGAACATTTAAAGCACTTGAAATTAGTGATGAGGAAATTGCAGCAAGAAAAGTTGTTAATAAACCTGAATAAAAGTTCCTTTGTGAAGAAAGATCTCATATATTTTGGTTTTGTGATCTCTTCAAATGAATTGAAGATGGATCCAAAAAAGGTGAGAGCAATCAAAGAATGGTCGTCACCTAGGAGCATATTTGAGGTGAGAAGTTTCCATGGTTTAGCAAGTTTTTATAGAAATTTTATCAAACATTTTAGTGGTATATGTGTGTTATAGAGAAATCCCCTTGTGGACAAGTGGATTCTCTCTTGGATACTAGACCCCTATGACCAATACAAAAAATGCTATTGTGGACACTCACATTCTTTTTAGATCTAATTAAGCTAATGTGTGAAGAGGAAGAAGAAAAGTGTACCTTTTTAATGGCATTTGTCCTCTTACAGTCCAAGTTGAGCTTCGATCCTAAGCTCCTCAATAAGTTCTGTAGAACAAAAAAATACACAACAAACTTCCTATTCTACTGAGATTAGCTCAAAAACATATATATCTACTAGAGACAAGTTCATGAAATGCACACAAACTTTAAAGGAAACATGCAAAGCATAGATTTATATTAATGAGAACAAAGTGGTGCTTACAGCCATGGATGTAGTGCATCAGCTTCACCAAGCTCCCTTTGTCTAGACCCTTTCTCAAATAATCCACACAGAATGTAGATGTTCAATGATATCTTCCTTATGAGATCATAAGTTAGATGCTTCACAATGTCTCTATCTCCATGTCAATACCACTCATGAGATCATAAGTTTGGTATCTCCAATCTCTATCATCTCTTTTTCACCATGAGAAGGCCTCCTTATATAAGCTTGGAGAGGCCTAACCACTTGAGAGATATTTGGGACAAGTTGAGGATTCCTCTCCTTTAGTTGTGGATCTTCCCTAAGATCATGCCTTGAACTTGGATCCGAATCCAACAAAATTCAGAGATTGAGGGGATTCTTCCCTCATTTATCTCAACAAACCAAAATTCACTTAGAAAGGGTAGAGCTCCCCCAAAAGGGTGCACAGAGAATTTCAATGCTCCCCCAAAGAAGGCTAGGGAGCGTCGACACTCCCTGATAGTGGGTAGGGGAGTGATTTCTTCCAAAAATCATTTTTAAGTGGTTTTCTTTATGGAAAATGCTTTGTACTCTTCATAAAATGATTTATCTTCATAAAACTAGTCTTTGAGGGTGTCTTAATTGTCCCTGTGATGTCGTTAGAGGCATGACATAGGAAATATGTAAATATGATGTTTGAAACACTTGTGGTCAATATGCGACACTTACAACACTTGTAATGACGACACTTGCGACACTATTGGAGTGAGTAACTTTGATGTGTAACAGATTTCCCCCCAAAGTGCGAAGTTAGAATATGAGAACTGATGATTGAAGTTCTTTGTAGACTTTTTCAAGCAAGGGTAAGGACTCAGAGAACCTGATAGAAGATGCACACAACCATCAAACAACTATTATGACATGTTTCAAACCCAAGGCATGCATACCTATACTTTAGTGATAAATACTTTCAAGGTATGGCCTCCATAAAATACATTGCAGATTCATAATTATATTGATAAAAAGGTATAGCCACTAAAGATATAGTGTGGATCTATAATCCTATTCCTTGAACTGATCGTAGCCATGAAGAATACATAGTGGATCTATGAGATGACAAGACATAGCCACGACCAATACAAGTGGATCTATGTAACAGTATATGTGTCAATGTTCAAAAGAAACTTCGTCACAACCTGAGAAAAGTGCACATATGAGTGATGACTCAATCCAGGGTCTTCTTACCGATCCTAATGTAGTATGAATCTAACCATGTGAATAGATGTCTTGATGTCGAACATGGCAGAAACCACTTGATTATCGGTCAATGAAGTAAACCGTTAAAAAGCGCGAGGTAGATCACCATTGATGTCAATGATTCCCAAGGTACTCTAGTACATTCCAACAAATGTGAATGGATGAGATAAAGTCGAACATCCGTGGAATCATCCAATCAGAGGTCAATGACGTAAACCCACTGTCGGATGTGATGAGGCCTGCCATTGAGGCATGTAGGTCCCAAGGTACTAACTAGTTTCTAAGTCTAGCTCCTGGATAATGTGTTGAAGTCAATAGGAATAGACTCATCGAGGGAGGGCCTTGGTGTATCTCCCATCAATGACATGAAACTAACATAGAGATGTAATTGGTGGATCAAAAGAGCATGGACTAACATGGGTATTGGAACAGGAATTTGTGATGGTTGACTCTTGAGGCAGATACTTCCCTTGAACACTAAGGCATGACAACAGAAGACTCGACAAGGAAAAAAACTTGATAATGCAATGGATACTATGAATTTCGTCAGGTGACCCAAACGAGTAAGGAAACTCAAAGGATTGTTTCAGTGTAGAGGTTCAACGGATTGAAATGCCTGCAAAGATAAAATGCCATGTTCAAGTGCGACTATAAGAATTACTCGTATTGTTCTCAAAAAACTGGTTGGCTTGCTTCCTTCAATTTTTCCCCCATCTAGATAGACGAGTATATCTTTTTAGTTTAATGAGCTCAAGGAGGCTAACACATGCTTGATATAACTCACCTTTGGTAAGTCCCTCTTCCTTTGTTTAGTGAACTAGAAGAAGTAAGGGTTTGGTCCCGTATGGGCCCTTCAATGTATGATTGTTTAGCGAGTCCAGAGAAGGTAAACTCGATGATTTTTCATATTTAGAGAGTCTGAAAATGACTAAAAGATGAGTCCATTGTTGTCCTTTTTCGTAATTTTAGTCTCGCAAGGCCGAGAAAGAGATAAATTATCACTCGAAAGATGTCTTTTCAAACATTTTAACGAGTGGGAAAGGAGGCAAGATCACTCGGCAATCTTTTCAAGTTTAGAGAGTCTGAAAAGATATTAAAGGAGACTCCAGGGGGTTGCTTTTTCGTATATCCATGCGAGCCCAAAAAAGAGATAAAAGTTTGTTTGGTTACATTCTCATGTTTTTATGAGCACGATAAAGAACAAATACTAAGCTCGGTACTCTTCCCCCATCTTGAAAGCTAGTGGCTTAACTCTAGAATGATCATCAAAGGATGGATACATGCCCCCCCAAGCTTCAATTCATTCACCGACTTTGAGGTTGTCACCAATTTTTGTACTATATGGAGAAAAAGAATACAGGTGGATGAAATGAAGGTTCAAAAATGAGACCTAATGAAAGACTCGACTCGACAACTAAGAGATCTGGTGAAAGACTCGACCTGACAGGAGAGGTGATTGTTTCATTTTTTAACAAGATTGATACAGGAAAAGAAATATGCCCAAGGCTCTGGGTTCAATCCCCATATTTCTGTTTCATTTTTTAATGATATTTCTACAGAGAGGAAAACTATTCTCATAACCTCTATTTCATTTTTTAACGAGCTTTCCACAGAGAGGAGAAAACTATGCTCGTTAGCTTCTGTTTCATTTTTTCAAATTCTGCCTTAATAGACGTGGTCTTCTTAGGATGGACTGGGTGGAGTTTCTGTCGAATAGGTTTACAACTTGGGTAGGTTTTAATCTCATGCACAATGATTGATGGATCGATCCCTGGCATCTCTTCATAGCTCCAAGTGAAGACATCGCAAAATTCTTTAAATAAATCAGTGTAAGAGACCACTTCCTTGGGTGAACAATTAGCACCGAGGTTAATGTTTTCCATGAAACCTTCCTTGATCAAAATGTTGATAACAATCGTCGATGAAATGTTGCCCAAATTCCCCTCAGAAAGAGTATCTTGTGTGAGGATGGGAGATTGTGGAAAATTGACAACATCAGGAGGGAAGACATAGTGTATGTCTTCTTGGATTTCTTCAAGAGGTGGAAGAAAAGAGGATCGATGATGGCTATCATCCCAAGGTACATCGTCGATGCTAAGCATTTCCATGATAGATTCATCGAAAGGAAAAATTTTGGAAATGTAGTTGAATGCAGACGTCAAGGAATTTAATCACGATGGCATCGAGTAACTGTCGAGTGCCAAGAAATGTTGGTCATCCAAGGTGGGAGAGGCATATTGGATAGCAATGTATGAGGTTTCATCTGGACTAATTGGCATGGTGTCACCTACTGCATCGAATTCCAACGGACTAGGTACAATCTAAGGGTCAGATGATTCTAAGGATTGGTAAATCGTAGTCGAAATCATATTTATTGTGGAAGAATGATGTGTGGTGGGTGGAAGTGGTGTAGGGAAGGTACCCATAAGGCTAGAGTATTTCAACAAGACAACACCAACGTTTTCATACGTGATCTTGTGATCTCCCAAAAATCGAATATTGTTGGTAGTGGGAGCGCGAGTGTCAGGTGTACAGAAATCTAACTGATTGACAATTACAATTTTGACCTAATGAGGGAATTGTACGCATCGAAATACCGACAAAGCAACGACAGTCATAACATACAACCAACTTCTTCCAAGTAAGAGGTTGTAATCGAGAGGAGCATCGACCACCTTGACATCAACAGTAACAATTTTGCTGCCTAATTGAATGACTAAGGACTGTAATAGTCCATGAGGATGAAAACCTCACCCATTGAATGCACACAACATCATTGGGGATTTTTGAAGTGCGGGTGATTTCAAGATTTTCCAATAGGCTAAAGACATGACACAAGTAGAGTCTCCCTCATCCAAAATAGTTCAGTGAACTTGTTGATTGTGAACAACAACATCAACTTGGAAAGCAAGTTGATGAGAGAGTCGAGATGTAAAATTATCCAGGTTAAACATGATATTGTTGGATGACTCAAGATCAAAAGCACCAATAGCGGCCAAGAGCATTCTATGTTGACTGGGGCAGTGCTATAGAACTTCTAATGCAGACATAGCACATGGTGCTTGAGACAAATCTTCAACAATGTTGTAGTTCTGGGCAACACACGAACTAGGATTAAAAGTAGATTTACTGATAGTTCTCTTAGGAGGGCGTAATATAGAGTCAAACGTGGGCTTCTTGATTTGAAGTGATCCAGACAGAGGATGGTGATGGATCTGGTGAAGAACCGTTAGTGAATTTTCCTTTGTCAGGTTTAATTAGAGTGTCGTAAGTTGTAGAGTGGGTGGTTAAATCAATCCCATTAAATAAATAAATATGGGCACTTTTTGAGGCTTCATCATGAGAAGAGTGGTTGGAACTGCCCCTTGGAGAGGGGGTTTGAGAAACCATATATTGTTGATGAGGAAAAGGATGAGTATGCACGACGGATTGGGAATTCCCCTTGAAAAGTTTATCCACTTCATCGCGATGTGGATAGTCTCGAGTGTAGTGATCATCACCACAAATAAGACACAGGAACTTCGGTTTCCGCTGTGGTTGATTTTCGGTAGTAGGTGGTGGGTTTTGAGCTTTAGGTTGTTCATTGTTATTATTCTTTTTTGTTTTTTTTCTTTATCTTTTTCTTACCTCCGGATGGTGGTGAAGGGGCAGATTGAACTGCATTCACGTCAGAGATTTGGGTATGAGAGGAGGTAGAGGAGGGTGCGGTTGAAATAGGAGTGGACGTGGAAGTATATCGAGGTGCAACTCCAACTGACTAGGATGCAGATTGAGTTTTTATGGAACCAATAACGCCATCTGCATGCGATGAGGATGAAGGTTTGGATGGATCGTTAGTGGCACGGGTAGCATTTGGAATCAAATCATATAAAGTACCAGACTATGAATAAAAAAAATCTAAGTACTGGGCCTTGGAAATGGCTTCTTCTTCAGTAACTACACTACCCATGGCGACATCATGAGAAATCGGGGGTAAAAGTGATTTAGTAAACCATTCTTCCAATAATTGGTTAGGAATGATTGCTTTGATCAACCTTCATCGTCATTTCCACTCATGAATATGATCAGAGATGTGCACAAAGTTGGTCTGACGAAGGGAGGTCAAGAGTTCGATACCCATATCGTATCGAATGGGTAGTTGAAAATGTGTGAGGAAGGACATGGAAAGGGAGTTGAAATATTGGAAACAACCACGTGGCAATTCAATATACCAATTGGCTATTGAGCCCATAAGTGTTCGTTGGAAAAGACAAAAATGTATAGAATCATCCATTAAGGAGTTTTATGAACACCACAAATGGAAAGTCATCACATGGTTATTTGGGTCTTCTCCAGGTTTACCGTCAAATTTTGGGATATCAGAAGGGAGTTTAGTTGGAATCACTGGCCAGAAAGGATAATGCAGGATAGGATCATTGCTCAACCAAGACAAGTCTGGGAGATCCAGAGTAGCAAGAAACGGTATCTGTCGGTTAACCTACGGGTGATACTGGTGTGGCATAGGGACACCAGTAGGACCGTAAACTGAATTAGGTGGATAATTGTAACTAGTGTGTCCTCCTGCATAGGGTTGTTGGTGACCAGAGTAAACAGGATTCGAGGAGGGTTGAGAAACATGTGCGAGCGGAGGGTAACCAGATGGGTTTTGAGGATTATAAGTTGGATTTGGTGTTTTCCCATAGGGGTAAACATTTTGTCCATAAGGAGGATATAGATTAGTCCCTTGAGAAGGATGGGGTTGTTGTAGACCTTAAGGATGTTTCCCCCCAGGGAATAATGGATTTCCTGAAAAAGGAATGTGCCAAGGATTGGGTGTTGTAGACGCATTCTGTCTAGAAGGTTGATGATGGGTTCTAGGTTGAGTCTTCCCCCCAGGATGAGTTTTCCGTCCAAACAGAGGTTTACCTCCAAAAGGAGGTTTCCCCTCAGCATGGGGTTTCCCCCCGAACAGAGGTTGCCCCCCAAACAGAGGTTTCCCTCCAAAATGAGGTTTGCCCCCAAACGAAGGTTTCCCTCTGAAAAGAGGTTTCCCCCCAGCATGAGGTTGAGTCCTTGGAATTTGGAAACCAAATGTAAACGACTAACCGGTGTTTCTTAATGGATTAGATCCACCAAGACCGGTCCCTCTAGGTTGTGGTATAGGTATATAACTTCAGGGTATAACTTGGGTAGTGTTGACAATGGAAGAATTCAGTGCTCTGTACCCAAGGGGTAGTGACGAAGAAGGCCTAGATGATAGTGGTGTACCAATGGGATCTTGGCTAACCACCATATTACCAGTGGGAAAAGTCGCAACGTGAGGTACCATTGTAGAATGGGCCATCTGGAGAGAAATAGTGGAACTTGGACCAACAGACTGCATGTTCAGAACAACTGACGGTGTGGTTGAAGTAACGGTTGTACCAATAAAATGATCTAAAGGTACGGTATAGGTGACAGATGTTTCGGGGATTTTGGATATGACAGGTATATCAACACCTATTCCTAATCCATAAAGGTCTCATACTGTGCGAGGTGAGATTCGAACTATGTTAGTAGTCCAAAGGGGGTCTCCAACTTGAGGGCCTGAATGAGACCCGGTCAGAATGTCAGAAGGATCAATGACAACAAGTTCTTTGGCTGAATTCAGCTGGAGAAAACGCCTTTCATATCTGGCAGGAATGCGGAAATCCTCTAAAGGATCTATAACAATTCGAAAATTTTCTAAAGAGGTGGAAACTTCCTCTTGTGAGGTTATAATGTCGTGGACCTCGCTCTGTTGAGGAGATCCCTCCATAGAATGAGGGGGTAAAGGGTTAGATTCTTCCATATTTTATGGGGGAAGTCCCTGTACCCTACGTGAACAACGTGGAGGGTTGATGTTGGTGGAACCAAAAATTCGATGAAAAAAATCTATGGCCAACTAACGACAAAGAAACAACATACACTAATCAAATCTAGGAATCAAACCAAGCAAACAAAACCTTCTATCGATGACCATACTATTTGGTGATGAAATCTAACATCACGTGATCAAGTCAAGAAGGGGCTAGGATACGGTGGAACAATTACAATGGTGAACTACTTAATGGACTTACGCCTTGGTGCAAGCTTCCATGCAGTAATTATGGATTTACCCTCCAAGGAGCCTGAGTGAGTTTGACCAACATTTGTTCTAGGTACAGTGAGACTTCCCTTCACCGTCACCTTGTGTAAGTACCTAAATATTATGGATACTAAGGACATCAACTCACAGTCATCCCCTGGGCGGGTACAGTCGACAGTCCGGTCTGAACATATAAGCAGGATAACAAGTCTAAAATCCTTCGAGAGAACTGAGGACAAGTGGACTGGTAGAACTCCAGACGACCCCAAATGGATTCAAATTTCACGAAGCATCGAGACTAAATGAAACCAGCTGAACCTCAAGAAGAAACCTCGATATATGACCTAACCACTACAAACAGTTGAACCACGAAGGGATAATCTTTGTAACTCTCCTGAATGTGACCTCATGCGTAACCCCTGTGTGAGAGGGGGATCCCAGAAGGCCTATATGACAATTGGATTTTCTCTCCCTATCACAAGATGATAATGTTTGTTTTTAATACTTTGGAGAGTTGTACTCATAACCTAATCCAAAGTGCTAATCCTAGTCTAATGTTGGTGGAAGATTCTAAAAACAAAATGTTCTAGATAATTTTTAATTAGCGTTAATTTTGTAGATGTTCTTTACTCAAAGGGTGTATGATAATGAAACTGATGGTATTATGACTCAATTCCAAAGAATGCATAAGAAATGATAAAGAATCCTTTATTTCAATGAATGCCTATTTAATGGAAAGAGAAAAATGTTTTTTTCGCTATCAAACACTAAGATGTAGAATCTTCAATCAATAGTTTCTCAATCAAATCCAGTGTAATGCTAAAATTTTCATAGAATGTCTTTTCTAATATCCAAAATTAATCATAAGAAATGTATCATTTTTCTTTATGTGTGAATGATAATCAATCCAATATAAAACTTCCTATGTCATTCAGATTGCAAAGTAAACAAGATTCAAACAATCATACGCAAGTTACACACAAACAAAAACACACTCTCATCGTGATTAAACAAGAAAGACAAAGATAACAAAAACTTGCAAAAAGAAAACCAAAAAACTCAAAAATATTGAAAAAGGCCTTGGACAAGATGACCTCAAAGATCAAATGGAATGGTGCATAGACCTTTGAATTTCCTCACAAAAGCTTCCACTCAGTCAGATAAATGAGAAGAAAGCATCAAGTCGACTCTAAATCAACAAACACAAAGAGTGACTTCAAGACAAGGACATAAAATGTCAAAATTCCAAACAAAAGGTGATCAATTCTTAGAAAGCAGGGTGTCGAAGGCCAAGATCAAGATGTACTAAGGCTGTAAGACTCCTGAGCAAGTGCCAAAAGAAAGAATGAACTGAGAGAATGAACACCCTAGAAGGTTTTTTCATAGAAAGGGAGAAATGCTCTAGTGTAAAGGGAACCAGATCATTCCAACGCTCTGTGTAAGGCCAGCAGGGAGTGCCAACACTCTGATAGCAAGGGACGGGAAGCGCTAGGCTCTCAAAATTAAGAAAAATGCCTAGAAAATCCAAAAATTCAAGAAAACTCAGACAATCAGGGTGAATATGATGAAAAAAAGGAGGCGATCAATAGATCTAAGAATCAAAGACACAGTATGGATAAGGTCAAAAAATGAGAAAAGGCCAAAACAAGACCTAGGAAAGGAAACACGAATCAAGGTCCCTCCCCAGTGGAGTCGCCAATTTTTGTTACAAAGAAATCCCCTTGTGGACAAGTGGATTCTCTCTTGGATACTAGACCCCTATGACCAAGAAATAAAATGCTATTGTGGACACAAACATTCCTTTTAGATCTAATTAAGCTAATGTATGAAGAGGAAGAAGAAAAGTGTACCTTTTTAATGGCATTTGTCCTCGCACATTCCAAGTTGAGCTTCGATCCTAAGCTCCTCAATAAGTCCTGTAGAACAAACAAAGACACAACAAACTTTCTATTCTACTGATATTAGCTCAAAACCAGATCTATCTACTAGAGACAAGTTCGTGAAATGTACGTAAACTTTAAAGGAAACATGCCAAGCATAAATTTATATTAATGAGAGCAAACTGGTGCTTACAACCATGGATGTAGTGAAACAACTTCACCAAGCTCCCTTTTTCCAAACCCCTACTCAAATAATCCACATAGAATGTTGATGTTCAATGATATATTCCTTATGAGATCATAAGTTAGATGCTTCACAATGTCTCTATCTCCATGTCAATACCACTCATGAGATCATAAGTCTGGTATCTCCAATCTCTATCATCTCTTTTTCACCATGAGAAGGCCTCCTTATATAAGCTTGGAGAGGCCTAACCACTTGAGAGATATTTGGGATAAGTTGAGGATTCCTCTCCTTCATTTGTGGCCTAAGATCATGCCTTGACCTCAGATCCGAATCCAACCAAATTCAGAGATTAAGGGGATTCTTCTCTCATTTATCTCAACAAACCAAAATTCGCTCAGAAAGGGCAGCGCTCCCCCAAAAGGGTGCACAGAGCATTTCAATGCTCCCCCAAAGAAGGCTAGGGAGCGTCGATGCTCCCTGATAGTGGGTAGGGGAGTGTTGCCTTCCAAAAATAATTTTTGAGTGGTTTTCTTCATGGAAAATTCTTTGTACTCTTCATAAAATGATTTATCTTCCTAAATCCAGTCTTTGAGGGTGTCTTAAGTGTCCCTATGATGTCGTTAGAGGCACGACATAGGCAAGATGGAAGTATGATGTTTGTGACACTTGTGACACTTGGGGTCAATATGAGACACTTACAACACTTGTAATGACGACACTTGCAACACTATTGAAGTGAGTAATTTTGATGTGTAACATTTAAAGCACTTGACATTAGTGATGAGGAAATTGCAGCAAGAAAAGTTGTTAATAAACTTGAAGAAAAGTTCTTTTATGAAGACAGAGCTCATATATTTGGGTTTTGTGATCTCTTCAAATTAATTGAAGATGGATCCAGAAAAGGTGAGAGAAATAAAAGAATGACCATCACCCAGGAGCATATTTGAGGTGAGAAGTTTCCATGGTTTAACAAGTTTTTATAGAAAGTTTATCAAAATATTTAGTGGTATATGTGCACCCATGATGGACACTTTGAAGAAGAAACATAAGTCTTTTAATTGGAGAGAGGAGACTAAGAAAAGCTTCAGAGTGTTGAAAAAGAAGATAACGGAACAACCAGTTCTAGTTTTACCAGATTTTGGAAATACATTTCAGGTGAGGTGTGATGCAAGTGGAATAGCTATTGGAGCAGTTTTGAGTCAAGATAATGGGCCAGTTTCTTATTTCAGTGAGAAGTTGAATGATGATAAGGATAAATATTCTACATATGACAAGGAATTTTATGCAGTGATTCAAGCTTTGAAAAAATGGAGACATTATTTAATTCCAAAGGAGTTTGTCTTGTATAGTGATAATCAAGCTTTGCAATTTATTACTAGGCAAGAGAAGTTGAATCAGAGACATGCTAAGTGGGTAGAATTCATGCATAATTTTACTTTTGTTATTAAACATATTTCTAGAAGTGCTAACAAAGTTGCAGATGCTTTGAGCATGAGAAGTTTGGTTATACAAGAATTTCAAGTGAATACCTTAGGGTTTAAGCACCTTAAGGAAATGTATCAGGAAGATTTAGATTTTAAGGAGGCTTATGAAGCATATGAAAATACTTTGTTTAGGGATAACAACTCATGGTCAATATATTTGATCCAGGATGGATTATTGTTTAAAGAAAGCCAATTGTGCATACCAAGATGTTCAATGAGAGATAATTTGTTGAAGGAAAGACATAATGGATTTTTAGCTGGACATTTTGGACATGATAAAACATTTGCACAGTTGAGTAGTTTGTATTATTGGCTAGGTATGAAGAAAGATGTGAAGAAATTTGTAGACCAATGTAAGATTTGTCAACATGCAAAAGGGAAGAGACAAAACACTAGTTTGTATCAGCCATTGCCTATTCCAGAAAGGCCTTGGGATGCAATTAGTATGGATTTTGTATTGGGATTTTCTAGAACCCATAAAATAAGTGATTCCATATTTTTTGTGGTCGATAGATTTTCCAAGATAGAACATTTCATACCATGCCAGAAGAAAAATGATGCTACACACATAACCAATTTTTTTTCCAGAGAAGTTGTGAGATTACATGGATTGCCCAGAAGCATAGTTTCAGACAGGGATACTAATTTTGTGGGACACTTTTGGAGGAATCTATGGAAGAGGCTAGGAAATAATTTATCCTTTAGTTCAACATATCACCCTCAGATCGACGAAAATACTGAAGTGGTGAATAGGAGTCTGGGAAATTTGTTAAGGATTTTAGTCACTAAAGAAGGCCATTAGTGGGATTAGATTCTGGCATAAGTAGAATTTGCATTTAATATTTCAATTAATATAAGCACTAGAAAATTTCCATTCAAGATAGTATATGGAATACAACCGAGAGGGGTTGCAGAATTGAGAGAATTGAAACAAGATGAACTCAAGAGCACTGGAGTAGAAGATTTTTCTACAGAAATGCAAAGACTTTATGATCAAGTTAAGAGGTAGATACATGATAGTAATCAAAAGTATAAGGACAGAGTTGATCAAAAAAGAAGGGAAGTTCAATTTGAAGTGGGAGATGAAGTTTTAGCTCATTTGAGGAAGGAAAGGTTTCCCAGAAGAACATATAATAAGTTGAAGATGAAAAATATAGGACCATGCAAGATCCTTAGAAAATTTGTAGCAAATTCTTATGAGATTGAGTTGCCAGATAATATTGGGATATCACCAATATTCAATGTTGCAAATTTTTATCCTTATAATAGATATGATACAGGAGAATTGGATGATCAAGAAGAGATTCAGTGGGAAGAACATATGTCTATAGTAGAAAAACCTCAGATGGAGAAAATTTTAGAACAGAGAGTTGGAAGGAAAACTAAAAGAAAAATGTATCCTAAATATTTGGTAAAGTGGAAAGATCACCCTGTGGAAGATTCAAGTTGGGTAACTAAACCTGATATTTTGAAGCATGACAAAATAATGCGAGAGCTCATGGACACGAGTCCATGAATATTTTAGCCAGAGGAGTATGATGCAGGATCATCACAATCACATCAAAAGGAAGTGGATATGGAATTGGAATCGACACTTCAACACATTGAAGGAGTTGAACTGGAAATTAACTAGCTTGGAAGCGGTGCAAATACTTTTTGGAATTCTCGTTAATTAATTTTGGTTGTGTAAAACTGGGCCACTGTTTGAAATGACAGAACCATTGTAAATCCTTTACATGACTGTAAATGTATTACATCTATGGGATATTAGCCCTGATTAGTCATTAGGTTTCATTAATTGAGTAGGTAACTGCTTGAATAGAAGGTAATAATATTTAGATAGGAGGAAGAAGAGCGAAAAAAGATCTGGGTCCTTAGACAACTTTTTCTTGTAATAGTTGTAAAGGATAAACGATTGTAATTATGTTTCCTTATGAAATTAATAGAATAGAGGAAATTGACCCAAATACACAGTGTTGATATTGTTTACAGTTTGACTATGTTGTTATGTGTTTATGAATGGATGATGTTCATAGTGAATGAATGAATAATTGAATGAGTTCAATTCTTTTTCTGTAAGATTATGCAAGGAGTGCGTGTAGAGCACAAGGAGTGCATGTGAAGAAGTCTTTTTTGACTTAAATCTCAGAAGAGATAGTGGGGAAATTCCATATGCAGAGTGTGCATATTGAGCGCAAGGAGTGCGTATAGAAACAAACTTGTGTTAAAGTTTGAAATCTAAGGAGGTTGAGAACAGAGTATTCAAGGAGGGCGTTAGAAAGTCTTTTGAAAAAGACACCGAGTGAAAATGTGCGATAAGGGGCGAGATTTAAATTTCATTTTCCAGAAGTTCATGAGGAGTAGTGGTTTTAAGTCTCGAGAGGAAACACTTAGAAAAGTTTCAAAGTTTTGAAGAGTTGAGGCGTTCAAAGGTGAAGCGTAGAAAATTGAAGTTCGAAGAAAGAACAAGTACAAAGGATTGAGTGGGAGAAATCCTTCAGAAACAAATTTTAAAGATTGGACAAGTTCGAGGGTTAAGATCCTGTTAAGGTCCTAACCCGCACATAGGTAGACCAATGTATTCGGATGTAATAAAGGTCAATATTAATAAGACCTTTCAATAAAATAGAATAAGGCGGATGTAAGAAGACCTAATAGAAGCTTCCGCTTCTAGAAGGATCTTCCT
>ML832399.1:42771-68535 GCA_009831015.1 Picea engelmannii | reverse complement strand
AATCGCGCATGTGCGTGCACACCCTATGTAGTCACAGCACACTTTAATTTTATCACTGGTTGTATAGTTTTGGACCTTTTGGAAATGATTTTGTGGTAATTTTGGTCCATGGGTGACCTCATTACAGTTTGACGATGTTGGATTCTTGTAACCATTTACGGACGAAATTTCAGTGGTAACAAAGTGGTACAAGGGTTCTGACATTCCCTTGCTAAATGTCATAGCATTGTGCAATTATAACAAATTATCTATCCTCGGCCGTGACCCATACCTCCTCCTCATCCTCATCCTCTGATTCCACCGCGAGGATTGAAGTTTACTTTCCCAGGGGAGTTATATTACGTAGTGTTTCCTTCTTCCTATACTTCACCTTGAATTTTGTATATGTCTCTTAACCTTTCATGCATGAGGTCATAATCCCTACAATCTCTATCATCATGCCCCACAAACTTACAGAATGTGCAATGCACATTTTTGGGTGTCTGAACATATTTTTTCATGTAATAGCACTCACCAGGGCGATGTCTATTTCGGAATACCTCGCACTAGGGTAAGGGGACTTGCTTCAAATGGCTCGGACCTCCAGAGGCAAAGTATTCATGAAATAGGGGGTGATGCTCCTTGTCATGGACTTCTAATCTGCATCTAAAACACAAAATGTCTTCTCTTTTATCTTTTCCCTTGTCTTTCTTCATATCTTCGACCTGCAGAGACAAACTAATTAGCTGACTCAAGATCTGAATCATACCTGAGTTGGATTCTCCCATAGGGGTTGATTCTAACTTCATGGAAATATCCAGTGCCTAATCCTGGGAAGAAATATTTTGTTGCATCAGAGGAACTCTGATGTGTGGTAAAAGGGAAAAAATGAACCACTCTTTGTTCTTCTCATCTGGGATCTGAAAAGTCAATCGGCCTATTAAGGTCTTGAATCTTTGATCGAATTCCCAAATAGGTTCATCTACCTTCTACTTGATCTCTTTTAGCTCTGTAATACATTATGACTCCGAATTGGGTTTCTTGAACTCTGTGGTTAACGCATTCTTGATATCATTCAGTGGCTTAGGCTGTGCAAGTCATTGGAAAAGCTTCATGTACCAGATCAGTGCGCGAACCCTTAGGGTAGTACTAAACTGGGTTCTTTTAACAGCTTCATCGGTGACATTCTTAATATTCCATATGGCTTCACATAGGAACCAATGCTTATCATGGTCTTCAAACCCATCTCCCTTAAATATAGTGAGTCTCATATCATCTTCCATAGATCTTCCTAGGTTTCCTAGGATTTTTGTCTGAGTATATGTTGAATTGCTAGTAATAATACTCTTAGGAATCTGGTAACTCTGACTATTCTGATTGCTTAGTGCTGCTGAGAAAATAGGGGTATTAATAGTACTTAATTCAGGAGTCTATGCAGTTCCTGAATTTTTTGGTTCGTCCTAGTGAAGTTCTTCAACTTCTCTTTCCTATGCCCTACCGGTTATGAATGCTCTTCGTCCGTCAGATCTGCATCTTCTCCATTGTAGAAACCCTCATCCTTCTAGTTCTTCTCAAATAGGCTTGCAAGATGAACTTCTCTGAACACTCTTCCACTGCCGTATGTCCAGCCTCTGTGTCACTATCACTGTTCAAATTTTTGAACATTAGATTTTTCAAATCTGACCAATCTACTATATCTTCAAGATGTTCTTCTCATGCAATAGCATCTTGATTTTCAACTTTAGAAAATGTAAAAATTTTCCTCTAGGTCCCTTGAGGAAATATATCTTGGCTTGGTTGTATGACTCTACTCTGTCAACAACAAACTCAATGATGTACCCTCTAATGGTGCTATCGAACCAGTGATCTACTGCTCTTGACATGGAATTATCAACTCTCTTTAACTTGTTGATCAGCATTGACGTCCAAATACAGGAGGTCTAGATCTGATCTCAAACTGGGTATCTGCTAACCTATCTAACCACTCATATAGATCCTGATGGATTCCTTCAAAGAAAATTTTGTGTATATTAGAAAATATATATCTCTCCAACCAATCCTCTGTACTAAGGTTAGGGTTCTTGTTCTGGGCTTTAGTGAAGTCCTTCTCTTGATCCTCTATCAACTTTTGAATTTTTGTCTTTGATGGAAACCACCTTGACATTCCCTCAAGAAGATACTCGTCCCAGCAATAGAACCATTTCTTGGCACAGGGGCAGACCCAAGGTTCAGTGCCAAGAGTGCACCAATAAGCCCTAACTACTGACCCTTTCAGCTACACCTGTGAAGAAGATGCAGTCTCACCTGAAGCAGCTATGGGGGGGTTGCAGGATAGAGATGTGTACAACCAAGGGAACTCTCAAGTGGATCCAACACTAGAACAATACAACCTACATATATCACTTATCATGTTAGATATATTCCACACATATATCAGATCTACCACAGTAATGCAATAACAATATATCAAGGAAAAAGAACAAAACACCAATCACACACACAAGACAAGATATATGTGGTTCACCCTCTCTCTAGGGCTATGTCCATAGAACGGTGCTTTATAATGTATTAAGATGAAGCATATAGTTCTTGTCTGTGCTCTTAATTAGCAGATCTTCTTTCTTCTTCTCTCTATCTCTCCCCCCCCTGCGCACCCAGCTATAGGGTTGATCCTCACACCCAACTGAAGATCTTACAATACAAAAGGCTCTCATACTCAACACTTCTCTCTCACCCAATGTTACTCACCCTATCACACAATAACAATCACAACACCAAAAATAGTAAAAACAATGACAAAAACCCATCCTAGGTCCTCTTGAACTCTATTTATACATTACAATCACTCACCGACATCCTTAGGCCGAAACCTAGGTGCCAAAACCCTAGATACCAAAACCCTAGGTGTCTAAAACCCTAGGTCAACTTGACCCACATTTTCAAGGCTTCTCCAGACTATCTTTCCTTCCTTCTCATGCGGTGCTCCAAAGCATCCAACGATGGATTTTTCCTCTTGCTGAGTTGTCCATGATCCTTGTTCCTTGTTGATCTGTCATCCGTGATCTCCTCATCCAATGGCTTGCTTCCTTTTACTTCGATCTGCCTTTTCTGCTCTTTGCTCATTTCGACCCAGTAACAATCACTGTGTCTTCTGCACAGTTCACATTTTGCCTTTTCTTCCTTGAGCTTCGCTTAATTTCATAACCAAGGGCCAACAACTGTTCTCCTACGCATCGATTATATTGTGGTTTCTTAGTTGCTTGACATAGGTACCACATAGGTTACTTGCAGGGATCATTTTGCAGGTACCCTGGGTCAGATAAGGGTCGGAAAACACACAACCTTTATGGAGGATTAACTCTCTGGGGGGATCCGACCGACTGGTTGTTAATCCCATGAGAGCCCTTATAACTAATTATGATACCTTTTATCTTTAGCAGGGAGTCTCAAGCCCCTCTTGGGTGAGGCATGCCTACTTTAGGGAGGGAGGCCCCTTTCAACCACTCTATCATGTTTGTGTGCATATTGGCCTTTTGTTTTATTTTGGTGTGCTCTTTGATTATTAGTTGACCTTAGAATTTTATTTTGCACCCTGATTTCTCATTATCATGGATAGTGGAGTCCCTTTGAATCCCTCATTTATGATACCTCCCCCATGACATTCACTCATTTCATGGGGAAAACTTCATTTGTGTTTCATAATGGTATTAAGAACTATGATACTCAGTCAATTCCTTGGGTCTCTAATAATTTTTCTCACGGTATGCTAGACATGTCTTCACACTTTCCATCCTTTGTCTCGTTCCTTTATGTGAATCCTAGTTGTGGGTCTGGGGGCATGATGCCTCCTGGTTCTCCCTTTTTTTTTGGTTGGATTCATATCCCTCAAAAAACTCTGACAGTAGGAGGTTGGAATATTCCTTCCTACAGATCCATTTTTCCAGGAGCAAGTGCTCAAATGGGTGGTCATTCTACTTATTACACTCCATCTACCTATCCTTCTTCTTCTATGTCGGTTCCTAAGAATTATTTTCCCATGGAGGACCTTTGTATGTCCTCTATTTTTCCATCCAGAGGGAGTCATTCTTATAGTATGGGAAACCCCCTTCACAAAGTTCCTTCGTTTGGGGGAAACATATATCCTCACATGAGTAAACCTTGTCATGTTGCTTTCTCTTCACAAGCGGCTTCCTCGTTGTCAATACCCTTACACCCCTTTATGAATCAGTATGGAGGAGGATATTATCCCTTATTGGCCTGAAATTTCTCAAAACAAGTCTTTCTCGGAACCTTGGTCTCAAATGCCACAACTAACCTCCACCACAAGTCTAGTCACTGCAATTCGTACTGGAATTATATCACAAACCACTGCTAGTCATGTTGGAAATTGGTCTACAACCTTTGCAAGTCATGTCAAATACCAACAACCAGTTGTTCCAATTCATGTTGGGGGCACAAATATAGTCATTGCTAGTCATAGTGCACATGCATCACCAACCTCTTCTAGTCATATTAGGATTCATTAACAACCTCTACTAGTCATGTTGGGGATTCATCACCAACCTCCGCTAGTTATGTTGGGGATTCATCATCAACCTCTGCTAGTCATGTTGAAGGTTCACCACCAACCTCTGCAAGTCATGTTGGAGATTTTCTACTAGCCTTTGTAGGTCATGATGGGGACATATCACTAGCCACTGCAATTCATGCTGGGGGAATTCATACAATTGAGAATCCTAGACATGTAATACATAAGCCCAAGTTCCTTTGTAGTATTTGTGAAGGAGATCACCTTACTCATTTGTGCCCCGTTACTACTGTGGTACAAGAAGCATGGTCCTTACCTAGGGGCCCTTTGGGTTCTAAGTCGTATTTGGTTTCTCAACCTTATTTGGTTGATACAATGGTCATGTTGATGTAATATTCGGCTGAAACCCCTCTCCCTTTAGGGGGTGATGCATCTCTTGACCTTGTTGTCTTGCATCTTGTTCAACTAGTGGTTGTGTCGATGCAATCTTCGACCGAAACCACTCCTGTTTTTGGGGGTGATGCATCTCTTGACCTTGTTGTCTCATATCCTATTCAACCAATGGTTGAAGAAGTTTTGTTGATGCAATATTTAGCCAATCCCACTCTTCTCTTGAAGAGTGAAAATCCTAAGGAAGTGACATTTCCAATGCAATCTTCGGTCAATTCCACTCTTCTTTTGGAGGGTAATGCATCCTTCAACCATGTCCTTATAATTTATAGTCTTATAACTTATGAACAAGGGATCATTCTACTCTCTCTGATCATGCTCCCTCCAATTCGTAGGGTGGTTTCATTTGATTGGAATGATCTTGTAGAGCCTCAACTTCCTTCTTCTACACCCTTTCAGATAAGGGGCATTCTTCGATATATTGTAGATGAGGTAACCTCTAAAAGTATTTGATATTCCTCGACTTGGAAATCTTTGGGTTCTCCCAACATTGTCTCAACTATCTTTGATTTGTTGACTTTCGACATAAGTCATACATGGGATCCTTCGCCTCCCCCGTTATATGTTTCTTAGAACAACATCCTACGAGTCTGATTTAATCTCTTTTTTTACTCTTTTAAAAAGTGAAAAGATTCCTGAGTGAATTTGTCTCTTTCACACTCGTTAATTGGATTTGAAAGGTTGCGAGTCTGGTTTAAGCTCTTTTTCGACTCTCTCAAAAAGAGAAAATGTTTATGATTGAACTTGTGTCTTTCAGACTCATAAATTGGATTTGAAAGGACGTATATTTGGTGCAATTGTATCCCTTTTTCAAACCAAGTAGACTAAGATTACAAAAAAGGACTTTTTTAGCGTTAAGTTGTAATTGCATTTCATTCTCTTTCTTGCAGTATTGACCCTATTGTCAGTTCTCGCTTTTGCGTTATAAGCCTTTCACCTCAATAGTTTTCATATTCAACCAAGCAGAGCCTTGTTTATATCCTTTGCAGCTTGACACCCTATACCCAAGAGGAAACATTCCCTTAAGTGTCCATATCCTGCATGCACCTCCTCACATTAAGAATAGTTATGTTCCACTGTTGGAACTAGATTGCTTACTTGCGACACTCGTTTCCTCATTTGTATCATAGCATTCATTTGACTATGAAAAAACAAAAAAAGATGGGAGGGAAAAGAATATTATCTTATATTGGCAGCAGTTGTGAGTCCTTTGAACATAGCACAAAATTTTTGAGTCCACTTGTCATAAAAATTTTGGGTTTAGCATGACCTTAGGAAGCTGATCTCATTACAAAGAGTTTACTCCCCCGATTAGTTACTCTTCCAGTCCCTATGGAGAGTTTGATTGATGCCTCCTGCATCTCAAAGTTTCATCATTGAGTCTATGCTGCCAGAGTACTCCATATGTCTCATGCTCTTGTTCAAAGGATTTCTATCAACCTGTGTTGGTCATTTCTTAGAACTCTTGACTTTGCATTTCATCCATACCCTCAGTGTGTCTCATAGTTCCATGAAGCTGTAATCCTATTGTTCACCTTGGTCCCACTTTCTTCATTGGTATGTAACCTTAAACCCAACAATCGATATTTCATCATTGGTCACTAATTGGGTGGTTTCCCTTGTTTTCAGCGACAAGACATCTATTCACACATTGGGATTCATGCAGTGTCTTGGATGCCATTATCCTTATTGGTGGTTTCCTTTCCTTTTTCAACAATTTTCCTTTTTGGTTGATATTTAGAGGGTATTTTTCGTGTACCACTTGCATCTAGCACACATGAAAGATGCACAGGGTCGTTGGTTCATGAACATGTTCTTCATCCAATTTCCTCCAAAATCATCACGCTACTTCCTTGTACCTCATGTTGAATGATGAGAGATGCCTTAATTCTCTCCTTTCAGTGGGTCTCCTTCCATTGACTTTAGCTCATCTATTCTGGAGACGAGAATAGAGTTCTATGAGTAGCTTGAGGCTTACAGTCATTAGTGGCAGGTTCTCTTGCCATCGACAGTCGGGAATACACCAATGTCTCCTTATCGATGGATTCTTCAAGTGTTCGAACCTAACACCTCTATTCACACTTGTAAGAATGTACTCGGTGCCTTGATACCTACTTTCATTATCGGTAGGTTGTCTCGCGTTTGTTAACGGTATACCTTAATGACCAGTAATCAAACGAAGTCTCATTGTGTTCGACCTCAAATCCTTTATTCACAGATGTAGACTTACACCTTTAGTGGATTGTGTAGAAGACTTGAAGACACCAGTTTATAGTCACAAATTTCCTTAGCTATTACTATATTTCATCAGACCAATACCTATGTGGCTTCAGTGATCATGGGAGATCAAATTGTACTCCATTGTATACATATATCTTCATATTGATTTTGAGACTGGTTTTACCGGGCTTTGTTTGTGACTATGACATACTTTGGCATGTAACCACCTTTGTATTTTCTACTCATGGTGATTAAAAGTTGTTTGGTATATTTTCACATGGATCTGTAGTGTAATTCAAATTGGAATCCATGTGGGCAAAGTCAATGTAGATCATAATGAGCAACTAATTCTTCCAACTAGGTCCCCATTACTCCACTTTCTGGGTATTATACTGTATTTCAACCATCACAGATACTCCTTTGACATCACACATTAAGGGGCATCTGTTATAGCAACATTTTCCTCACCCTAGGCAAACTTGCACATAGGGCCTTTTTCCATTTCCCTATGCAGACTTGAAGTCCCTTTTTGCAAATCTCATAGCTAAAAACATTATTTTTTCACATATACACACCCTACCTATTGTACAACATGTGTATATGCAGGTTTCACCACTACATCCCATGTACATCGGGTTTTGTGCCCAGAATTACAAAATGGTGTTGGTTTTCCATGACACGTCATGAGATCCATGATCCTTGACCTTCCATATACTGGAAATGTTCCTACTCGGCCCTTCAGTTCCACTTGAAGGCTATAAATGGGCCAAATCCGAGCTATGGAAAAGAAGAGAAGAATTCAACTTTGAGAGAAAAGTTATTTTGGAGAAATTATTCACTTCATATTGAGTCTGTATCCTTTTTTCCTTTTAAGTCTAAACACATTGTTCATCCCCTAAGATCTTCCCTACTTGATTGAGAACCTCATTGTGTCTCTTATATGATATTTCCTTTGGTGGAGGATTGAAGTGGTGGAGGCCCAACTGGAAGGGACTCAATTTATCGGTTCCAGACTATTTCGACACTGAAGTTTGTAATTCATTCACTTTTGTTGATTACATTTTAATAGAAATACTATTTTCTTGTCTAATTAATATCTTGAAAATATTTGAATTGTTATTCCATGGGCGCATTTGTTATGAATGTTGATGGATTATGGTATTGAATGTGCTAACATTATATATTATCACCATATGATTGCGTTTATTGGTTGTAGAGGACAAGTTGCAAGTGTATTTCTTTGAGTCAAGTGCTTAATGATGGACTTCATCGAACATCTAGATGAGGTAGGCATTTTATCTTTTCCTACTAGCATATTTGTTTATATAGCATACCTAATATTAGAGTTGATTTTAGTAGTCATTTCCATCTATTGTGGTTTACCCCTAGTGATAGAGATATTTTCCTCATAACATTAGTGTTGGATATTATCTAGTGTTTTGGTCTATTGTCTTGGCATTGTATTGGCTATTTATATTAAGGAAGTTTTTTCTCGGTTTTCTCCCCCATGAGGGTTTCCTAGGATAATTTTTTTGTATCTTGTGATTGTGTTTCTCTCAGTGATCCTACTTGTGCTATCATTATCTAGTAAATTGAAAAGAAACCTAATAATATCTCAAAACCTAACCAAATTGTTGCAGCATGAGCCCAAAACGAATACAATATGTAGGATGATTGATCAGTTTACACCAGACAGAGAAATACCTACAACATAGAAAGAAGTGAACCAAGTCTTGCACAAGAAAAGGAAAAAAAAAGAGTTCATATTAAGTGCACAGATAGGAGAATACGACATGGATAATGTCATCTTTGAATTAGGATCAGATGTCAATGTTCACCCAAGATAGACATGGGAGATGATGGGAAAACTGAAGCTAGTATGTTCAACTGTTTGGTTGAGGTTGAATAACCATCATAATACAATATCGATCAGGAGACTGGTAAGAGTACCTATGAACATAAATGGAGTGTGCATTGCAACTGACTTTGAAGTCATCAAGATTGTGGTTGATAGTCAATTGTACCCCTCTTTTCTCAGACTATATTGGGCCTTTGACGATCAAGAGATAATCAAACTGAAAAAAAGAGAGATGATTTTTGAAGGAGGAGGCTTAAAATTCACTGCACCATTAGACTCCCTGGAGGAAAGAATATATGTGGAACCCACAAGAGAGGAAATTGATAACTTATATAATATGGCAATGCACATGGATGACTACTTCAATCCCACTGCACATGGTGCACTTATTTGGAGAAGCATAATCTCTTTCACATCAGACTCGGAGTAAGGAATTGAACACTCATAAAATCGGTTGCATGAGGTATCAATGAGAAGGTGTGAGTGCATTACCCGGTCTTTGCGCTGGATTAGAACAGAGGTACATGATACTCCAAAGTTCAATGAAGTGACTAAGGTAAGTTATTTTGTTAATGAATTCAAGCTATATATACCTTAACAACAAATGTTTTTATCATTATATGTTTCACTATTATTGACCCCAACAAGACGGTGAGAAACCCACAAGAAGGGATAGAGGATTGGCAACAATGAAAAAGGTTGATGTAGATCAGGGTTGGGACAGAGGATAATATTCCCAAGTATAAAGGCATGATAAATACATGAGGCAATGTGGTGTGATGTATGACAACTTTTAAGAAAGTGCCAAAGAACGAATGGACACACAGGTTCATACATATGTTGGAGATAGTTCCCCAGAATTGGTACCAAGAGATAGAAGTGCGCAGAAAAATGATGAACTGGGAGGAACTCATCCAAAAATTTAAGGCAACATTTACTTTTTGAAGTTGAGTCACCTTTAGTTGATGTTGTATTACAATTCATTAGATTAAAACTTTTTATGGAAGAAGGACAAGGAGAATTATTACATACCTATAACACACACAGGGAGTCTGCGACAACTCATGAATTATTGGAATGTTATAACATTACCGAGGATGAAAAAGATGAAGAAGACTTAAGAAATGTAGAAATATCAAAAATTTAATGGGAGAAAGACATAGAAGTTCCAGCACTAGAATCTAACGCATACGCAAATCCCTTAAGAGTGGGAAAATTGAATGTTGGCACAGAGGAAAAGCCAAAGTTTGCAAACATTGGGGATTATTGGAATGATGAGACAGTGGAAATGATTGCAAACTTAATGTACAAATATCAATATACTTTTCCAACCTCATTTTCAAATATGAAGGGAACAACTGGAGAATTAGGCGAGATGAAGATTTCGCTGAAACTAGATGTTAAACCAGTCAGACAGAGACCTTATAGATTAAATCCAAGGTATAAGGAAAAAGTGAAAGAATAACTTGACAGGATGATAGAACTTGGTATAATTGAACTCGTCATAGAATCTAAATGGATAAGTTTGATGGTGGTTCAAGATAAGAAGGCGAAGGGTATTATAATTTGTGTAGACTTGAGAAAATTGAATTATTCATTCTTACATGAACCATTCCCGACCCCCTTTACAGATGAAGTATTGGAAAATGTAGGAGGACATGAGGCCTATTTGTTCACCGTTGGTTTTTCAAGATACCATCAAATAAATATTGTGTCAGAAGATAGACACAATACAAAATTTGCAATGGAGTGGGGAGGTTATCAATATAGAATGATGCCATTTGGTTTAAAGAATGCACCTAATGTATTTTCCAGAGTGGTTGTCACAACATTTAAGGAATTTATTCATGAGTTTCTTGAAATATACCTAGATGATTCGACTTTCTTTAGCCTATTGAAATATCAAATAGAATCTCTAAGGTTGATGTTTGATTGGTGTAGAAAATGTCATATTTCATTAAATTTGAAGAAATATATTTTCGTCGCACCATTCAAGATATTGTTAGGCCATGTAGTATGCAAGAAAGGTATGTTAGTTGATCCAACCAAGATAACAATAATTGTTAATTTACCACCACCTAAATCCATGTGACAGTTGAGAACAACATTAGGTCATACAGGTTACTACCAAAAATTTATTAAAGGCTATGCACATATTGTAGACTAAATGGAGAAGTTACTGAAGAAAGAAGCTAAGTTTAAGTGGAATGAAGACCATCAGAAGGTTCTAGATGTATTAAAACGGAATTTGGTAACTACACCCATTTTGGTATTACTATATTGGAAGGAGTTTCACATCTGTGTGGATGCATCATCAATAACACTTAGTGCAATACCAACCGAGCTTGGGGAAGGTGAGTTAGACCATCTGATTGTGTTTTCTATTAGGAAGTTTTCGACTGTTGAGAAAAATTACACGACGACAGAAAGGGAGGGCTTGGAAATGGTGTACACTTTACATAAGTCTAGACATTTCCTATTGGTATCCCACTTCAAGATGTATACAAACCATTCTGCACTCAGATATCTAGTGAACAAACTAGTGTTGGGAGTGGGGGGGGGGAAGATCTGCAAATGGTTGTTATAGTTCCAAGAGTATGATTTTGAATTTATAGTGAAGCTAGGAAAACTGAATGCAGGACCAAACCATTTGTCATGTATTCTAACAGGATAGGATGCAGGTAATTTAGACAATAGCTTACCCGATGCAAAATTGTTTTTAGTTAAGATGGTAGACAATTAGTTTGTGGAAATTGTCCAATACTTAATCACAAGAATGGCTCCATCTAATATGACAGTATCCCAACAGAAAAAACTAGTGGTCAGTTCAACCAATAACCATTTGATAGAATTAAACTTATATAAGTTAGGCATCGATGGGATACTACAACGATGTGTGGTAGAACATGAAATACCCATGATTTTAACAGAGGCACACGAGGTAATTTTAGGAGGACACTATGAAGAAAAGGAGACAACACAGAAGATCTTGTGTGTAGGTCTATGGTGGCCTACACTCCATAAGTATGCGAAGTAATGCTGTTAGAGATGCGAAGTTTGTCAAAGAGTAGGAAGACCATCACAAAGGGATGAGATTCCCTTAAATCCATTGGTTACCTTACACGAATTTTACAAATGGGCAGTGGATTTTTTCGGGCATATTAAGCCACCAACAAGAAGAATAAGAGCCAAATACATAATTAACTCGAGAAACTACTTGACTAGATGGGTAGAATAAGAACCTGTTATGGATTGTAGCATGGAGACAACTCTGTGATTCTTGTTTGCGAACATAGTTACAAGGTTTGGGTGTCCTAAAATAATTATGAGTGATCCAGGATCTCACTTTCTAAAAAAAATAATTGCAGCACTGATAGAAGATTTAAAGATACAAAATTGAAAGAGAACTCCTTATCACCCGTAATAAAATGGAATGGTAGAATAATTCAACATGATACTGGAAAATGCACTAAACAAGGTGTGCAATGTAGGGAGGGATGATTGGGATTTAAGGATCCTTGCAGTACTCTAGGATTACAGAACTAAAAGAAATAAGTTGACATTTTATACACCCTTTAAGTTAGCATTCAGACAAGAAGCAATCATTCCCATGGAATTTCTTATACCAAGTCTATGTATTGTGTCAATGACATATCTTATGGATTTTGGCATAGTATAAGAAAGGATATCGTAGTTATTAATATTAGAGGAAGATCACTTGCTTGCAATTTTCCATCAGCAAGTATAGAAGGCATGAGAGAAGGCATGGCACGATATACACATCAAGAAGAAGAAGTTCCAAATAGGGGATCTAGTACTTCTCTATGAAAACAAGTTCATACAAAACCCATGAAAGTTTAGGATACACTGGTTAGGGTCATATATGATCAGACATGTGACTGACGTAGGTATTGTTTAGCTAGAGTAGTTGGAAGGAAAATTAATGGAAGGACTAGTGAATGGGAACTGGCTGAAAATATAGAGGGATGACCGTCCTTCCATTCACTAGAGGAGATGCATAGTTTAAAAGTGTATCATAGTGTACTATAGGAAGGAAAAGATAGAAAAATAATAGAAAAAGAAAGGAAAATAGGAAAAATTGTGAAACGGATGTTATAGTAAGATTTTCCCCACCATTGCTATCTTGCACAAAGGGCCTTTTTCCATTTCCCTATGCAGACTTGTCATCCCTTTTTGATGAATCCAGAGCCAAAAATACACATTTTTTCACATATACGTACCCTATCTTCTATACAACATGCATATACATAGGTTGCTCCACTACATCTCGCATACATTAGGATTTGTACCAAAAAATACAAAATGGAGTCGGGTTTCCATGTCACGATAGAAGATCTCTGATCCTTGGCCTTCCACATACTAGAAACGTTTTGACTCGGCCCTTCAGTTTCATTTTGAAGACTATAAAATACCAATTCTGAGCTATGGAAAAGAGGAGAAAGCATTCAACTTTGAGAGAAAAGTTACTCTGGATAAATTACTTCATATTGCATCTGGATCCCTTTGTCCCTCAAGTCTGAACACAGTGTTCATTCCCCAAGCTCTTTCCTTATTGTTGAGAGAATCTCATTGTCTCTCTCCTATGAGCTTACCTTTGGTGGAGGATTGAAGTGGTGGAGGCCTAGTTGGAAGGAACTTGGTTTCTTGGTTTCAAATGGATATATGATTATTATCCATGGGCATTTTTGTAATGTTTATTAATGTATTATGTTATATAATGTGCTAACCCCTTTATATTATCACCATGTACTTGCTATGATTGTTTTTTAAGAACTTATTGTAGGTATAAATCTTTGGGTTGAAGTACTCAATGGTGGAACATCATCGAACATTGGATCGAGGTAGGCCTCTTTCTTATCTTGCACATTATTTTATATAACATACAATGGAATTGAGTTGATTTCTGTAGTCATACATGTCTATTGTTGTTTACCCTTGGCCATAGAGATCTTTTCCCTCATAACAGAATTGGAAACCATACTAGGGAGAGATCTTCCTTCTAAGGGTTGGAGTACTTTTTCTTCTTGCATTGCTCTTTTTCCTTTGTGTTTCTTGTCATATCACTGCTTGAAGGATTATGTTCACTCTAGGTCTGAGTTTTCAGCCTTTTTACCCTTGCCTAGCCTTGTTTTCAAGCCTGTACGTGCCCTATTTCCTTGACAGTTGCATACACACGCGTGTTGTCTCATTGCTAGATGTGTGTATATGCCATGTTTCCCTGAACAGTCGTGTATACCACTTTCCCTTTATTTTTTTCTTGGTTTAGTGACTGTTGGGTGGGATTTGATGATTGTTGAGCCTTCTTAGGTCTCTGTAGTGCCTGTTGAGCTTCTCTGGGTTGACAGGAAACCTATTGGGAGTTGAATTTTTGGGTGTATTCTTTCTCATTGTTTTTCATTTTTGGTTTGTCCTTGAACCCTGGGTTGTTTGCTTAGTTGCTTGATATTCCACCTGAAGTTATTTCGTTTATACATAGTAGAATTTATATATCAGGTTGCTTTTCAGTCCATGCATTTTCTCTTTAATATATTGAAAATTCAAAAAAATAGGCATTTTGCATTGGTTAGCACTTTTTTCTTTGAACCTTTATCATTAGCTTAGTGCATTTAGTGAAAGATTGCATTTTACTTTTGAATTGCAGAGTTGAAATTGAAAATTGCACTGTTTTTATTATCATATCATTCATTGAAAAGTTAAAGATAGACTTTGCATTATATTCATATTTATCTTCTTGCAGAGTCATAGCATCATGAGTTTCGATTCCACACCCTTTTGAGTAATCATGAACAATAAAATTTATTCTTTAAACTAAAATTGATTAGTCATGATTTTATTTTTAGCGTGCACAAACTAGTCTAGGATTTAGTGCCTTGGAATAGGATTGTGTGAGTAAACTTATCCAAGGCAATTAAATCAGCATATGTGTCTGAGACAGTGAGTTGAGAAGTCGATTGTATAATTGGTAAGATCAGGAGGCTCTGATCACACCAGAGTTAATCACGAGGTCGCGCGAAGTTAGTTGAAGGGATAACCCCTGGATACTCACCTAGCGTCAAAGATATTTCTCTGGACTCATTCGTATTTAGGGATCTTTCTAGTACCCATACCTCTATGAGAGGCGATGCTTTCAAGGTTTTGGGCTTTGCTATCCTTCCCATACGGTGATCCAGACTTACAACTTCTCGTTGGTGCATCAGTTATATAGTGGTTTATTAGTTTCTTGACTTAGGTATCTCATAGGTTACTTGCAGGGGTTATTCTACTTGTACCCTGGGTCAGATAGGGGTTGGACAACACACAACCTTTATGGAGGATTACTTCTCTGGGGGGATTTGACCGAATATTTGTTAATCCCATGAGGGCCTCTATAAATGATGTTGTTACCTCCAAAATTTAGCGGGGAGTCTCAGGTCCCTCTTGGACAAGACATGCCTTATTTAGTGAGGGAGGCCACTCAGCCACTTTAGCCTGTTTGCATGCATATTGGCCGTTTGACTTTTTGGTATTCTTTTTTACTACTAGTTGTCCTTAGGATATATTTTATTTTGTAGAGTCATAAGTCATCATGTATTCAGACCAGCTTCCTCACTGTTCCCATCAGTTGTTACAGTTACCACCGAATTTCGGTTTCTTGCCTTTTAAAAGGTGTAGAGTTTTTAGAAGTGGTACACACACATCCACCTTTCAGAATTATGGTTCCACAAGGATGAGTACTGAGTCTAGTATTTAGAACACTAGGAGTTCTTCGAATCCCATACCCAGTATAGTTAATGGCACCCCTTCGACTCCTGCAACCACTACAGTTGCAGTGTTGGAGGCTTATACCAGTACTATGGCTCGACCTGTAGTCAATGATTCATCTCTTGCCTCTAACCCTTTTGTGGGTTTTGGTCACTCACCGGGTTACAATGTTCAGTCCATCCCTATGGCTTCTAGTCCATTTTCATATGGTATGCCTAAATTCACTTCACAGTTTTCAACTTCCATCCCAGCTGCTGGCCCGAATGCTAGCCTTGGAATTGGGGGCACTACACCTCCTTACACTCCTTTTTTGTTTGGTGGTTCTCATATCCCACAAACGAATCCTAAAATAAGAGGTGTCCCATTTTCAAACCTCGGTTCTAATCCTTCTATGGTTGGATGGAACAACCCAACTGGAAGACGAGTTCTGCCCTATATCTCTACCTCCTCGGTGCCGATTCTGACCAATAATTTTGGCATGACGAATCCACTTCAATCCTCTAGGTTCCCACCTGGAGGAGGCCAATCTTACAATTTGGGAAACCCCCAACCCATATCCAATCTGGTTTGGGGAATTTTTCATAACCCCCAGACTAGATCTAATCCGACTAGGGGAAATTTTCACAATCCTTATCAGAACATTCATGCTGGAATGATGAACAACCCACCCTATACAAATCAGCTAGGAGGAGGGCATTATAATTCTAGACAGGGCTTTGGTTCTTACCATAATCCTAGGTGGAATGTAGTTCCCAACATACAATCTTTCACGGGAGGATGGGGCTAGATGTTGCAACCCCGCCTCCCTCTCCTGGCCACACTCAATTTTCCAGATTTGTCTAAGTTAATGAATGACCCGGTGAGTCATGATCCCACATGGCCCCCCGTCCCCACCAAACTTCCTTCAGACATTTCAAATTTTGAGGGTAAGAATGGAGAGGATCCTGGTGAACACATTACTACCTTTCACCTTTGGTGCTCATCGAATTCACTGAACCATGATTCTATTAAATTATGATTTTTTCAATGCACTCTCATTGGAGTTGCTTCACAATGGTACATTGAGCTACCTAGGGGGGAATATGGGTCATTTAATTAGTTGGTGGTATCCTTTCTCAACCAATTTCAATTGCCCATTTGTTATGATGTTGGCCTCGAACTCTTGTCGAATTTATGCCAGGACACCACCACTCACATCTCATACCGTATCCAGGAATGTCTTAGACAAAGGCGATTGATTAAGACTCATATACCCCTGACCTTTCTCCTAGAATGGTTCCTAAAGTATTTTCACCCTCCTATCTCGAAGGATGTTTCTACTTTCAGGGTCTCCAATGAGGAAGAAGCTATCTTTAGAGCCCAATAGTTAGATTTAATATACGCTCAGTCTGGGATGTTATATCACCTCCTTCCAAAAACATTGCGGTCAAATTATGATCCTAGGAAAAACCCAGACCTCATGTCGATGGCATTGTAGGGTCCACCAATGTAAAGTCCATAGACTCAATGATGAAGTTTGTCAAAGGATCAGCTTCATTTGCATCCTTCAAACCCACCCAGTCGGAGGATGTACATTCCGTGAAATCGTCGAAAAACCCAAATGGTGACCAACAACTAGATGGGAATAAAAAAAAAGGTCGAAACAATCGCAAGGTTGGGAAAAATGGTAAAAACCCAAGGAAAAAGATAATAATGGGAAGTAGAATGATAATGCTGGAGAGGGAAAGAAAGAGAAATGTAAGGTGAAGTTTCCTTGTAAACTTTGTACGGATGACCACCTTACACATTTATTCCCCAAAATCATGGAGGCTACGAGGATTTTAAATCTACCACCTATCGTGCTAATGAATCTATTCCCTCACAACCAACACTTAGCCTCGAGCTCTTCGAATGCCAAAAATGTGCTCGGTGGAATTCAAAAACCACCATCGTAAGATTGTGACAATGTTTGTATCAATATGGTTGATGCAAAAATTGATATAGCCACCCATTCTCGAGATTATAGCTCTTCAAAAGCTAGTACCGATCTATAAGCTCCTCCTCCTCCTATGGAGATGAACTTGCAAATTGAGAAATTAGATCCACCAACTCATATTCCTAAAGGAGCACTCAAGCACTCTAATCACAACCCTAATCCTAGAGCCGCCCAGAACTACTCTATCATTGAGGATCTAGGCCAAACCCCTTGTGCAATGTCTACTTTGGAGTTACTCTAGACGTGTCCATCACAGAGGAATGCCTTACTCTCTTCCTTAGGAGCTCTAGAACCTAGTGGCTCGAAAGTTATCAATTTTGACGTCATGGATGTGAAGCCTCGCTTACCTTACCATTTGTCTTTCCAAATCCACGTGGAGTATTCCAAATATACTATCAAACAAGAATTCGTTGATGAAGGTGTTGCCACCTACGTGATGTCCCTAGTCTATTCGAAAGCTCTTGGTTCTCTGACCATTTCCAATTTGTCGAACATGTTGACTTCATTTGATGGTCATTCCTTATTCCCTCATGGTATTCTCCCTGCCTTTTTGGTCCAGTTAGGTGGGAAGATGGTAGAGGTGTAGGTAGAGGTAGTTGATGTGCCTCTTGATTATAACCTGTTACTAGGTCATAATTGGACCTATGCTATGGTCGTTGTCATATTTTCCATCTTCCATATACTTTGTTTTCCTCATCAAGGGGATATCGTGACTATCGACCAATTATCCTTTGCGTGTTCTAGTCCTAACACATCTATTGGGCCATAGATCCCTGTGATCGACAATTCTCAATTGACAACTGAGAATATCGGCGTCGGAATGTATTCTTCCCTCATGGGTACCTTCAACTTTGCGACATCGATTCACCATGTTTACACCATGTCTAGTAGGCCTACTTCAGCAAGGAGGTCCATTCCTTTCCACACTTCCTATTTTAGTGATCCATGGACCCTACCTTCTCCGACTTCGTCAAGTGAAGATTGGTTGAATGCTCGCATGGATATGCCACTATCAGCAATGAAGATTGTGTATCAAGTTTTTCTTGACTCTTCTACCGATCCCGATCTTGTTACCTCGCAGATGGATGAGGAGGATCCTGTTCTTAGGCCTGTATGAGCCAACTTGTTTTCTTGTTTGTATGATTTCTTAGATGAGACTTTGCCTTCAGATGAAGCCATCCTTGAATCCATGAATGGTTTCGAGATACCTTGGGATGATATGCATCATCGATCTTATTTTCTCCCAAGTCTTGAAAGAATCGATCAAGATGAATTTTGGTCTACCTTGAGTGAGATAGTCAGTCACATCATAGTTCCACTTGATACGCATGGCATTTATGCCAAAGGAAATATGGAGAGTATTTCTCCTATCATCTCGATCGATATCTCTCGTACCCCTGGCAAGATTGAGAATGTAAATATAGATGAGGATTGTTCGCCAAAGGAAATTATGATCTTCATCAAACTCTTCAAATAATTTCAAGATGTATTCACTTGGTCATATGAAGAAATGTTAGGGACCGACCCTCATATTTTCGAACACGAGATTAGAACTTATCTAGATGCTAAACCTATTCAATAACGTATTAGGGTTGTAAATCCCAGGAAGGCCCCTGCTATTAAGGCAGAGGTGGAGAAGCTACTTAACGTTGGCTTCATCTACCTAGTTACCTTGACCGAATGGGTATCCAACCTCATTCCTATGAATAAAAAGAAAGGAAACATCCGTGTGTGTATGGACTTTCGCGACCTGGACAAGGCTTGTCCTAAATATAACTTCCCTATGCCTTTCATTTATTAGATTCTCGATGACTGTGCAGGAAGCAAGATATTTTCTTTTATGGATGGATTTTTAGGCTATAACCAAATCCATATCAAACCTAAGGACCAACACAAGATGACACTTATATGTCCTTGGGGTACTTTTACATACCGAAAAATGCCTTTCAGCCTTAAAAATGCTGGAGCAACCTTCCAACATGCCATGACTTTCTCTTTTCATGATCTGAAGCACATAGTCAAAGCCTACCTTGATGATCTTGCTGCTCACTCTTGCAAGAGAGTGGATCATGTTATACACCTTCAGATAGTTTTTGAAAGATGTTTTTATTATAGAATCCAATTAAACCCTCACAAATTCATCTTTTGCGTTAATTCTGTTCATCTCATAGGATTTTTAGTTTTTGAGACTGGGATCATGGTAGATCCTCTTAAGGTTGAGACAATACTTCAGTTGCCTCCCCCACGCATGATTAGACAACTTCAAGGTTTACAGGGGAAAGCTAACTTTCTACGTCGATTCATAGTGAATTATGCCAATATCACTAAGGGTTTCATGCGCCTATTGAAAAAGGAAACACCTTTTATCTGGGATGAGAGAGCCCAGAAGTCTTTTGACACTTTGAAGAAAGCCTTGGTATCGACCCCTCTGCCGAAATCCCCTGATTACAGTAGAGATTACTTATTGTATATTGTCACATCTGCAGAGATGATTGGTATGGTTCTATTTCAGGAGGATGATGAGCTCCATGATCATGCCATCTACTATCTTAGTTTAAATCTAGTTGGTCTTGATCTTAATTACTCTCACGTTGAAAAGATAGCTTTGGTTGTCGTTCACGTAGTCCAACATTTACGTAACTATATATTTCTTTGAAAGACTACAGTGGTTGTTGATGTCAATCCATTTCAATACGTCCTTACCAGGTGTATCATAGGGGAAAATATAATAAATGGATTTTCATCTTACAAGAATTTGATCTAGGCTTTTCTTCGACCAAGTCCAATAAATTGCTAGTTTTTGCAGAGTTAATATCCAATTTTCCACGATTAGATGAGGATGTTATCCATGTTGATTCATTTGCGAATGAACACATTTTCCTTGTCTCGTTGTCCAACCCCTAGTATGGAGACATTATTTTATATCTTCAAACCTTGAATTTTTCTCAACATCTCTCGCGAGATGATCGACGGCATGATGGATACCAAGCCAAAAAGTATACCAACGTCGACGATACTTCATATCATCAAGAAGTAGATAATATCTTGCATCATTTATTAACTCACGAGGAAGCCGAGTCATTCCTAAACGATTTCCACAAAGGGGCTTGTGGTGGTCACCTATCCAGGCTTGCGACAGCCCAAAAAATCCTACGAGTCGGTTATTTCTGGCCTACTATCTTTAAAGATTCCATCGAAGCGGTTAAGAAGTGTCACCCCTGCCAAGTGTTCACTTGGAAAATTATCTTGCATCCAACCCCTCTTCACCCAGTCATTATCGTCGATCCCTTCACCAAGTGGGGGGTAGATTTCATCGATTGCAACCCAACTTCGGCTGGGGGGCATCAACACATTATCGTGGTCATCAACTACTTTACTAAGTGGGTCGATGCCATGCATACCATAAAATATGATGGGACTACTGCAGCCTTCTTCGTGTTCAACCAAATTATTGCCTTGTTCGGTATCATGAGTGAGATTGTCATTGATCATGGCAGTCACTTTCAAAATGAAATGATGGTAGAACTAGCATCTAAGCTAGGGTTTAGACACGGTCATTCATCCCCTTATTACCCCCAAGAAAATGGGTAAGTAGAGGCCATCAACAAGTTTCTCAAGACCATTTTGCAAAAAAATGTCAGTCCGAGTAATTCCAATTGGCACATCATGTTTTATCTCATGCTTTGGGCATACTGAACCTTGGTTAAGACTGCCACCGATTTTTCCAGTTTTCAGTTAGTGCACGGTGTGGATTCGATCCTTCCTGTTGAATTCAAAATACCTTCTCTCAAGTTGGAAGTTGATCTCCTACCTAACACTTCAGACTTAGAGCGATGCCTTGTGCACCTAGAGAGTCTTGATGAGCATCGTTGGGATGTCATTACAGCTATTGAGGTAAACAAGAAATGTGTCAAGGTTCAGTATGACAAGTCTATTTATCCCTGGTTGTATGTTGAGGGTGACTTGGTCATCTTGTATGACCAAGAAAAATAACCTCTAGGGGCAGGCAAGTTTAAACCCATGCGACACAGTCCTTTCATCGTGCGATGTGTTCTAGAAAAAGGTGCCTACAAGTTAGAAGATTATGAAGGGAATAAATTGGTCGAGCCCAAAAATGGGCTCTACTTGAAAAGGTACTACGTGTAAGCCCTAGGCTTGGGTGGAACTCTTTGTATACTAATGTAAATTTAGTGTATATACATCTCTTTCCCCCTTTTTCTTTTTTCTTTATCTTTCTTATCGAGTTTTCCCTTTGTTGGTAGATGTCAACGGAGTCTTCTGTCTACCTAGGATTCACAGACAGAGCCAGTCGTCATACACAGAACTAAGCTTCCGCCACTTGGGTGGTTTACTCACCCGAGTTTATACTAGTGTCTTCAGGTGGCATATGCCTAAGTCCATCCACGAATAATGTGGCTAAATATAGCATCGTCATATACCTTTTATGTGATGTTATTTCACATGGTATTCGCTCTTTAGAAGTTCACCTCGATTCCCAGTTAGTACTATGTCAGTTGAACGGTCGTTACTACGTGCGTGATCCTATTTTACTTCATCGATTCCTGTGGTTACATATTTTAGAACGAAAATTTGATTTTATTACATATTATCACATTCCTAGGATTTCTAATCATGTATCCGATGCCTACGCTAATTATGTTTTAGATTGGTATTTGTCACATTAATAAAGCAAAGAAAACCATTAAATCAATGTACACATTGTAAGATATAAGTAAAGCCGAAGATCCATTTTTATATATTTCAAAATATGGTGTTTATATTACAAAATTAGGGCTAAAACCCTCAATACACATATATAATCGGTATACATATCCCACGACATCTACGCCTGTGGTGCTAGATTTCTATCATGGTAGCAAACCATGGCATTTGTGAGATGTCGGAAGAGTCGTACCCACGCTCTAGGTACACCAACCACCTATCGTTGCATGGCCTTAGGTACATCCTCTACCTGAACCATAGGAATCCTCTGTGTTAAACGAGATAAGTTTCCCTGCACGTTTTTTAGGACCCTCTCAGCTTCTCCTCCCACCACCTCATCTCCTCAGTTCCTCTATATATGTCGAAGAAATACCTCTGGCCATCATGGACCCACGTCTGCGATTACATAAGTGTCTAGTTAATATTTAAACACCATCAAAAAAAAAAATATTTGTGTTCCTTAAATACAAAAATACAAAAAAATGAAATATTTAAAAACTTGTTACCTATATCACCATAGGCGACCTCTAGTGGAAGTTTCATATCAGGATCTCCTCTGAAATCGATCCCCACATAGGGATATTCGTTCAAAGAAATGACTTACTGCCACCTCCAGAAGAAAAAATAATCATTGTAGGGTGTTGATACCCTACCTCCCCCCTACCATCTCATCACCTCGATCCATCGTGCCATGCTTGGATCATGTAGTTCTCTAGGAAGGATCTCCACTGTAGGTCCCAGACCTAGAACCTGCTCAAAAAAGAAACTGCAAAGAATAGAGGTAAACCTAAAGTTTCGTTTACTCCCCTATTTGCACTCTATCAGTTGACCTTTCAAATTGGCCAATAGTGAGGTACACCAATCATAGACAGTGGATCTAACACACTCTACTACGTAAAACATAAGTGGTCTCAACGCTTGATGCAACGAGGTCGAACCTATAATCCTGGTAATCATGAGAACAATGATATTCAAACTAAGGTTACTTATTTCTTGGATGGGGACTTGGCTTCCCACCTTGGGATTCCATGCTACATAGTGGGCATCGATATACTCCTCGATCTTCATCCCACTCCCTGCTTCGCATAACTTGAGGTTCACAACCTCCCCTCGGTGTGATGGACCAGTCAAGAAGTAGATGTCCTCTACTTCGATCCTTAATGGTTGTCCATCAAGGATAAGGCTCTCGCTATCAAGGTCCTAGTAACCCACCAACATCTCCAACAACCTTGCTTGGTCCCTCATTCCTTTGAGAGCCCAAAATTTGTACAAGCCACATCTTTTTAGAGCCGCTTGAGCCACCATATCTTGATGCATAGCTGCATATACCTCCTCATGCTCTTTCTCTCTCCATTCCAATACCATCCAACAAAAAAAAAAAACATTTTTTTGAGTTATAACCCCTCTTTTGTCCATTTGCGTACCTATACGTGGATTTATTTGCACACAATCGTGTGTAGGGCTGATCCAGATTGTTTTCAACATGAAATGAGAGCAGAGATATAATAAAGAAATCCACAGAGATATCGCAGATATTCAATAATATAATAGGAATGTATCATAGATGCAACCATAAACACATATATACATTAATACACGATTTCTATTAATGAAATAAATGTACAGAAACTGTAAAAATGCAAAGTGAAAGACTCGCTAGAATGGTGGTAGCTTATCTCTGAGAAGAGATGTGACGGCTACTCACATTCGCAAGAAAATGATTACAATGAGGCTTTGAAGGCATTTTTACAATAAACTGGAATGCCAAAAACCTTAGACATCCAAAAACCTAACCCTAGGAGATGAAGCACCAAAAGTAATGTGGGCCCCTTTTGGGTAAGTTGATGCATCAACTTCTCGGGGTCGTAACTTTTTCATACAATCTTTGTTTTAGGCGTATCATAGCTCGTTGGAAAGGTATCATCGAGGAGATTCATTTTGGGGGTTAAGCCCTAATATTGGATCATTACCCCTTAATTGGAGCATATTATATTAGTAATTTTATTTTATTTATGTCGGCTTTAGGCCATTAGTTGTAATTATACCTCCTAGTCTCCTATATATAACAAGGAGACATTTTCATTTTGAATCATCTTGTATTTGAAAATTTAAGTGGGGTAAAAGGAGGTTTCCCCCTAGAAGAGNCTTATTATCTGAAATTATCTCTTTTTCAAGGCGTTGAGTACTTTTCCTGAGGTTTTTCTATGCTATATTGATGTTTGGTTCTTAACATATGGTATCAGAGCTCAAGGTATTAGTGTTTCGCTGCTACATCTGAGACACCTTGGAATTTTTGCTATAAATTTGTTTCTACAAAGTTTCAGAAGGAATGGTTGGATGATATTTAGTAGACAGATCAAGGTACGTTGGGTTCAAAATTTAGCTCCTGAGGCCTTATACTTTTGGAGATACAGCCTGTACAAGATAGGGTTCTGGAATCATCCTGACCTAAGTCATTGCGGAATTTTCTCTATAAAAAAATTTTTGTAACATTTCATACCTTGAACTCCAGAGGCTATTTACAAAAATTAGTAATGTATCTCTGGTAAAAATTTCAGCTTCTGGTTCATCTTGAATTTGTAGATACACCTTGTGTAAGATAGGGTATCTGACTAGTCCTATTGACTAGTCTCAAGAAGGTGTTCCAGGTAAAACAATCATAAATTCTTCCTAGAGTATCCAAATTGAGTGGGACTGGTTTCATTGGATCATGGATAGTCTGTAGTATTTCTGGTGTGAGTTTCAAAATTTCATATCAATTATTTTGGGTTGGGCACGCTATAAAAGTGAGATCTCCCGGAAAGGACAAAAATCAACAAGTTGTGGGGAAGTTACCGTAAATTCCACTTGGCACATCCAATTTTGATCAAACCTGTGGCATTGCAGAGAAGAAATATTAGATAAATACATAAAGGAAAGTTTCATACCTAGAAGGGACAAAACTTGGGAGATACAACAGAATAAATATTGTCTAGCAGAACCACCTCAAAATCAAGGTTCAAAAGTGATACTTGGCCAACATGCCACCCAAAAAGGGAAATTCTACACCAACTAAGCCGCCAGAAAATCCTACTTGGACTCTTGATGAAGGTGAAGAAATGCGTAGGGACATAAATGATTTACAAATGAATATAGTAACAAAAGATGAACTACAAGAGATGATGGATTCAATGGAAGCTAAGTTGGATACTAAGATGGATGGTTTAAAAGGGGAGATCATGGAAGTATTGAAAAACTTCGTAACAGAGAAGACACATGAAAGTGAAAATG
>ML832399.1:23403-38107 GCA_009831015.1 Picea engelmannii | reverse complement strand
TGAATCTGAATCTTGGTGAACTTCTTGCCTTGTTGGAGACGTCGCACTGCTCAGTTTGTGGAAGTTTGTCATGAACTTGTTGAGGCTGAGGTTGATCAACAAGTTGAGCTACATGAGAGGACAATGTGCATAAGGAATATATGTGCTTTGTTGCAACCTTGTCTACCTGCTTCTGTTGGATAGAAGGTGCCTAGGGCGAGGCTATAGTGGTTGTAGTGTCCTTATGTTCCCCTTTTGAACAGATTGTGAAGAAGCTGCATTTTGCAGTATGAGATACTACCTTGCGACACTTTTTAGGTGGAACAATAGTTGGAACTACCTCTGGTATTCTGTAGAGATGACCCCCCAAAGTAACAATGACACTACAAGGTCGAGACTCATAAACAACATGGTGCTTCCACATATATGGTTGGCCCAAGAGAACATCACAAACATTCAGTCGAGCAACATCACATAATACCTCATCCTTGAAGTTATGGATGTCGTATGACAATCCACATTGCTGGCTAAGATGAAGATCTCGTCCTTGGTGAAGCCACCCGATGTTGTATGGATGCGGGTGTGGTTTTTTCAACAATCCCAATTGTTTGATGACCTCTACTGAGATCAGGTTCTTCTGGATTCCACTATCAACAATAAAATGTAGCGGGGTCCCCTTCACTCACATTTGTGAAGGAAAAATGTGCTCCCCCTCTTCGGGATCTGTTGGTTCTTCTAGTTGAATTGTTGCAGTCGCGAAAATAGCATTGGGGTCTACATCAATGATATGTCCTTTACCAATATTTTTAGAATCATATTTTGAATCAGGGTTCGGCTCCTTGTCTTTGATCTCAACCACCAATGACTATTTTGAGCGACATTCATCGGTGTTGTGCTAGGGGCTTTGTGGAAATCACACCATTTTCCGGTATCCTTCTTCTTCTTCCCGTGACCCTTCTTTTCCTATCTCTTAGACTGGTTTTCAGGAAGTTGTTTGTTAGGGTCGTATTTATCATACTTTGGATGTTGCATATTTATAGACCCAAAATCTCATTTGTTTTGGTGCTTAAATTTCTACTCGATTTTAACAACATATCGATAAGCAGCACTGAATGATGAGATGTTTAGAAAATCCATTTCAGTTTGGATGTATCTGTGTAGAGCCACACGGTATTTCAGAACCAAATGTCATTCAGAGTCTTTGATACCCAGCTTGGTGTGCAAGGTATGGAAGGTATTGGTGAACTTTGAAACTGCTTGGCCCCTCTCATGTCGTAGTGTGGTCCATCTCATGTACTGGTCCTCATAGCTACCAATAGGGTAATATTGTTTCTTTACCGCATCCACAAAAAAATCCCAAGTGGGCTCGACCCCATATATTCCAGACTCCTCTGTGGAACTTTTCTCCCAGTAAGTTTCCCACCAATTTTTGACATGAGGGAGAGCTTTAAGGAGTGCGGAGGTGATCTTTTCTTTGTCGAAAAAATTGTGAACAGAGAAATAACCTTCTAGCAGAGTTAACCATTTTTCTAGGGATTTTGCATTTATCTATCCTTCAAATACATGAATATCAAAATTAACTTGACCTTGAAAGGTGAGGTGCCTCCACAGTGGTCGCTTGATGAAGATGCGCCTGCCACAATTGGCAGGCGTTGAAGGATGTGGGAAAAATTCTCTATCATTTCATCCCTCTGTCGCGTGAGAGCTTGCTCAAGCAACAGATTGATAGGATCGTATGCTCCGTAATTTTTATTTTATTCCGCATTGAGGGTTTCTTGGGTGTGTGAGAGATTTTATTCAAGAGAGACAAGATCGAGACCCAACTTTCTATACTCATACCTCGTCGGGGACATGCACTGAAAAAAATGGTCAAGAGCAACCTACTCTGATACCACTGATCCAGATTATTTTCAACACAAAATGAGAGTGGAGATATAATAAAGAAATGCACAGAGATATCACATATATTAAATAATATAATAGGAATGTATCAGATATGCAACTATAAACACATATATACAGTAATACACAATTTCTATTAATGAAATAAATGTACAGAGACTGTAAAAATACAGAGTGAAAGACTCACTAGAATGGTGGCAGCTTATCTCTAAGAAGAGATGTGACGGCTACTTGAATTTGCAATAAGATGATTAAAATGAATCTCTGAAGGAATTTTTACAATAAACCAGAATGCCAAAAACCCTAGACATCCAAAAACCTAACCCTAGGAGATGAAGCACCAAAAGTCATGTGAGCCCCATTTGGGTAAGTTGGTGCATCAACTTCCTGGGGTCGTAACTTTTGCATACGATCTCTGTTTTAGGCGTATGATAGCTCGTTGGAAAGGTATCATTGAGGAGATTCATTTTTGGGTTTCATTCATGCATTTGGATATCATTTAGAACCTAGATCCCAAAAAACCTTCATTTGGGCCCTCAAAATGGCCCCAGAAGTTAAAAACTGCTAAAAATAGTAAATTGCCAAAATTTCCATAAAACTATTTTGAGCCAGTCGAAAAAGGTGGGTGGCCACCGATATCCATATAGATCAAGGGATTAATACATTATCCCTATGGTTCACACAGGGGAATATACCTCATCGTACACGCGACCTTAACAAAGGTGACCATGTATACCGAAAATCCTAATTTACACCGTAAAAAACTAAAAAATGGAAACCTAATTCAAAAATGCAATCCATTGAATTTGAAGAGAATGAGATGAAGAGTTACATGATCCAAATGGTTCAAAATTTCATTTCCTGATGCTCTCGCAATTGTCATTTGAATCTTGGAGGTATTTTGGTCCAAATTGCACTATTTGGGTAAAAATCAAAATGATATAGTAATTTTTTATTTTATTACTATTTATAAGCTATTTTTACCCACTTTATATAGTTTCATTCTATTTTTTAAACTAATGGACTAATTCAAGAGTGGGTTTGAGCTATTTTTTTTGTAGTTTTGACTCAGTTTTCTCACGGATTTCCATGTCATGATTGGTCGTTCATCACCTTGGGAACGTATTTTCATAACCTAGCATATAGGATAGGTATCCACTCCATCATGCATTTTTTCATTATCCTTCGACTACCACTTTTTATGCCTTAGGAACACACTCATTTGTTGTGACAAAGAACCTCTCGTTTGCTATAAATAGTGTCACTAATAAATGGTAGAGACTTACCAAACATGGGCGCCCTAGTTACATCATATTTGTCATTTGGTGTCCATGCCGATTTTTTCCTTAGGACCAGGAGTTCATTATAATTCAATGCATGACCTTATGATGAGCCTCATTTCTCATTCATGCACATGTGGCCTTATCCCCGGCGGACTCCCAAAAACAAGTCTTATTTAATCTTATTTCCGACTTGTCCTAAAACCAAAAATATTGCCAAGTGATTTGTCCCTTTCACACTCATTAAATTGGATTTCAAAGGTCATGAGTCTTAATTAAGCTCTTTTCTGACTCGTTATCAAAAATAGAAAAGATTTCCAAGTGAACTTTTATTTTTTCACACTCATAAATTGGATTTGAAAAGACATCTATTTGGCACAAGTTTACCCTTTTTTCACACCAAGTAGACTACAAGACATAAAAAAGGATATTTTTTGGCATTAAGTTGTGATTTCATCTCATGCCCTCGCTTGCAGTATTGAGCCTTTAGCCGATTCTCGCTTTGCATTATAAACTGTTTCCTAAGTATTTTTTGCATCCTCAACCAAGCAGAGCCTTCTTTATATCCTTCGCAGTTTGACACCCTATACACTGGAGTGAACACTACCCCAAGTGTCCATCTCCCACATGCATTTCCTTGCATTAAGCATAGGTACGTTCCACTGCTGGAACTAGTTTTTCTTACTTGCGACACTTGTTTCCTCCTCTATATCATAGCATTCATTTTTTATGAAAAAACAAAAAATTACGAGTGGGAAGGAGGTACTATATTATAATTGGCAGTAGTCATGTCGCCTTTGAATAGAGAATAAAATTATTGAGTCCTTCTGTCATCATAATTTTTGGTTTAGCATGGCCTTAGTAAGCTGATCTCGTCACATAGTTTTCTCTACCGACTAGTTACTCTTCCAGTCCCTATAGAGAATGTTATTGATGTTTCTTGCATCTAATAGTCACATCATTGATTCTATACTATCGGAGTCCACCATATGTCTCATGCTCTTGTTCAAAGGAAGTCTATCAACCTGTGTCATCCATTCCTCATAAATATTGATTTTGCATGTCGGACATACCCTCAGTTTGTCTCAGAATCACATGATACTATGGTCTTATCATGCACCCTGACCCTACTTGCATCATCGGTAGGTCACCTTGAACCCAGCAACTGACATTTCATCATTGGTCGCTAACAGGGTGGTTTCCCTTGTGTTTGATGGTAAGACATCTATTCACACTTTGGGACTAGTGTAGTGTCTTGGATGCCATTAGCCTTATTGGTGGTATCCTCACCTTTGTCAGTAGTTTTCATCATTGGTTGTTTTCAGAGGGTCTTTTTCATATACCACTTGCATTTGGTACATGTGAAAGACGCACAGGGTCATTGGTTCATGAACATGTTCTTCATTCGATCTCCACCAAATCATGACGATCCTGATTTCTTCCTTGTGTTGATTGATGAGAGATGCCTTAATGCTCTCCTTTCAGCAGGTCTCTTTCCATCGACTTCAGCTCATTTATTTTGGATACGAGACCTAGCATTTTATGAGTACCTTGAGGCTTGCAGTCATTACTGGAAGTCTCTCTCACCATTGACAGATGGGAATGCATCAATGTCTCTTGATCAATGGAGTTATTAAGTGTTCGACACCGACTCCTTTATTCACACTTGTAGGAATGTACTCGATGCCTTGATACCTACTTTCATTATTGGTAGGTTGTCTCACGTTTGTTAACGGTATACCTCAATGACCAGTAATCAAACGATGTCTCGTTGTGTTCAGCCTAAACTCCTTTATTCACATGATGTAGACTTTCACCCTTGGTGGAAAGTGTAGAAGACTTGAAGACATCACTACGTGGCCACATCTTTCCTGATATGTTGCTTCCCTTTCATTGGACCAACACCTATTCGACTTCAGTGATCATGGGAGATCCGATTGTACTCCATGGTATACAGATATCTTCAGATTTATTTTGAGACTAGTTTCATTGGGCCTTGTTCATGAATATGACCACTTTTGGCATACAATCGCATTTGTATTTGCCTATTCATGGCCACGGGCACTTATTTGGTATATTTTCCACATGGATCTACATTGTATTCTTAGCAACCATGTATGCAAAGTCAGTATAGAATGTAATGAGCAATCGAGTTCATCTAGTTGGTTCTCTACCACTCCACTTATGGGTTATTTATAATGTATTTCAACCATCGCAGATACTCCTCTGATCTCACACATTAGGGGGCAGTTGTTATAGCAAGATTTTCCCCACCATTGTTATCTTGCATAGAGGGCCTTTTTTGATTTCCCTATGCAGACTTGTCATCCCTTTTTGATGAATCCAGAGCCAAAAATACACATTTTTCCACATATATGTTCCCTATCTACTATACAACATGCGTATATGCAGGTTTCTCCACTACAACCTGCGTACATCGGGATTTGTGCCAGAAAATACAAAATGGAGTCGGGTTTCCATGTCACGACAAATGATCTCTAATCCTTGGCCTTCCACTTATTGGAAACGTTCCAACTCGACCCTTCAGTTGCATTTTGAAGACTATAAAAACACAATTATGAGCTATGGAAAAGAGGAAAAAGCATTCAACTTTGAGAGCAAAGTTACTCTGAAGAAATTACTTCATATTGAGTCTTCATCCCTTTGTCCCTCAAGTTTGAACATAGTGTTCATCCCCCAAGCTCTTTCCTTATTGTTGAGAGAACCTCATTGTCTCTCTCCTATGAGCTTGCCTTTGGTGGAGGATTGAAGTGGTGGAGGCCCAGTTGGAAGGAACTTGGTTTCTTGGTTTCAAATCATGCCAACACGGAAGTCTGTAATGTTGTCACTTCTGCTGATCAATTATTAATATAAATACTCCTTTCCTGTCTTATTGGTATCGTGCAAATATATGATTATTATACATGGGCATGTTTGTAATGTTTATTAATGGATTATGTTATCTAATGTGCTAACCCCTTTACATTATCACCATGTACTTTCTATTCTTGTTTGTTAAGAACTTATTACAGGTATAAATCTTTGGGTCGAAGTGCTCAATGGTGGAACATCATCGAACATTGGATCGAGGTAGGCCTCTTTCTTATCTTTCACGTTATTTTATATAACATACAATGGAATTGATTTGTTTTATGTAGTCATAAATGTCTATTGTGGTTTACCCTTGGCCATAGAGAGATTTTCCCTCGTAACAATAGAATAGGTCAGACATTGATGAAGAAAATAATTTTTGGTTATGCATAAAGAAGGGAAGCAAGAAATTGTTGCAAATAAGAGAAAAATAGGTAGAAGGAAACATAGATAAAGGAAACCAGGTTGTGTCAAAGGGAGTGATAGTGTAGAGAGACATGACTACGCAAATGATACCTAAGGTGCATTTGGCACACCACATGACAGGACATGCAATCAAGAGTTATCATGCCAACGAATCATTGGCACCATGTAACATTAAATACAAAATACCTCAACCGATGGCCAAATCAAATGAAAAATCCCCCAAAGGTATGGAGTAATGAAGAAATAAAGGAAACCACTAGTGGATTAGACAAAAAATTTAGGTGTGAAAGGAAACTATAGCTGGAAATGAAATATAAAAGTATGTAAAGAAGTGTGTAGTCATAGTTAAAACCAACAGGAAAAGCATTCAAAATTTACTTCAATTGAAAGAGGACTAGAATGAGTGTAATGAAAGTTTGTATAGGATGGACGATGCAAATCGGAGCTCACCAAAGGACATATAATTATTGAAAATCCATGGGAGAAATCGATTTTGAGTACACTTGGATGAGACTGCAAGTAGGATGCATACAACCAACTTGCTATAAAATAAGAAAAAGAGGTAGACCATTGGTTCTTATCCATTCGAGATAATAAGAAGAGACAAGTGTCGGGTATAATCTGATCATAGTGAAGAGAAGGAATGGAGGGTAGAGGATCCAAGTAAAGTATAATAGAGAATGATGGCAAAACCTAAATCCATAGTATAGATTTTTCAGTAGACCACAACACCAGTGCAGGAAGAAGTCCCATGAACAACAGTAATCAACCCCATTCTAGCAAACTATCCAAGAATTGGACTACACATAACAAAAGGCAACATAAAAGAATGGCATAAGTACAATGAACCAACAACGCATCAAGAAGGATCACAGGAACATGAAGAACATGGAAAAATGGATTTCTATGAAGTAAGAAAATGGGTACGGTGATAGTTATGATACTCGAGAAACAAGAAAACCATCTACCTGAATTATAGAGGGAAGTTAGGAATGAGTTACATGCTTATTCAACTCCATTTTTCATAAATAATGGCGTAAGTTAGAAAGAAGCACGTAGATTATAGGATAAATTTAGAAGTATGACACCTGTAATAGATAATGTGACCTTTGATGCATTGGAAGACGACCTGAGTGGCTCGGGATGAGCCACAAGTGAGTCTTGGGGGCCTATTAGAGAGGCATTTTGGATAAGTTTCAGGATCTGTGCCAAAAGGAGGAAAAAGGGGTAAAATACAGTTAGAAGATGGACCAAGATGTGAGACAAAGTGGATGAAAAGGATGTGTGATGGAGCAATGCGTAGAAGGAGGAAAACATTTATAAATTGTAGGGTTGGGGACATTTTGTTCACTTTTGTAATGGATTTTGGGGGACACTTTGTCAACTTTTGTAATGGTATTATCCCTATTAGTATGTATAAATATGTAAGAAATGAGATAGAGAGAGGGGGATGAAAGAGTGAGAATGTGATATCGTACAAAAGTTGAAATTGATTTTTGGGTAAGAGAGTTGAGAAGGGGAAGAAATATGTTGTATGACTAAGGAGTGAACTCACATTGTAGCAGAATGACTAGGCATGGTTGGGATGATATTAATGTTGCATATTTTGAACCATATTGCGTAGTTGTAAGAATCTATGGATGAATAATATAAGAATCCAATCATTGTAGATGTATCCCAAGTTGGGTGAACCACGTAAATCTGTGTTATGGAATTTATATTGTTTCATTTTTTATGCTGAATGAATGGATCATATATGATGTTGTGATGTTGTGCATAGATTATATTTTATGACATGATAATTGTTAACTATGAACATTGTGCATATAAGTAAAGGGTATGAATGATTCCTCGCTTCACCTCAACATTGTAGAGCCTTATATCCTGCAGTCCCTCTAGATGTCTTAGGTGAGACTTTACTTGCTCTGTAGGTCATGCCAAAAGGGCCAATGTCTAAGGGTTTTTTTGGTTTTTGACTGATTAACCCTGGGTCTTCCTCGTGCATTCCAATAATGCTATTTCTAATGGTTGAATGTGCTCTCTGAATTTGGTGGTTTTGGGAAGACCAAAAACCGAATGGATACTAGAATTTGATGTATTATACTAAATCATGATGGTGGTTTAAGGAATACCAAAAACCAATCTAATGGTTTAAATATGAACACAAACTCTGGAACCCTTCTCTAGGCTCAATGGTTCCAAAAACATTTCCTAAGTTAACTAGAAGATGAATTTCATGTCTTATGATAATTGGAATTTCTCTCTATGTTGGTTTAAACATGACCATAAACTTTGATGTAGAAGAAGTTGAATGTATTCTACCAAGTGGAGGTTGTTATCACCGGAATTTCATCCGTAAATGGTTACACAAATCCAGCATCTTCAAAACATCCATTAGTTCACTCATGGACCAAAAATGAATTTCCAAAAGGTCCAAAACTATACAACCAGTTATAAAATCAGGATGCACTAAGACTACAAAGGGAGCGCGCACACATGCACCCTCCAGAAACGCAAGAAAAGCGCACATACACCCAATGTGCGACTGTGGATGCAAAAAACCATGCACCCCTCAGAACGACACATTTATGATAATGGTCGACCTTCCACCCACTTTTGGTTCATCTTCCAAGTTGATTTGACATCCAAATCTTGACTGAATCTGACTAGGGGGCTGGTCAAATACCTAAAGGTGCCCTAAAGGGCCCCTTGTTCACACTAAGAACCGGTTCCATATTGCCTCAAAGCTATGCTATAAAAAGAGGCCATGGGTGCACTATATTTTCAAGGAATTCATTTGTATTATTATGTTTCTTATACTCTCTTGGATAATCCTCTTTTCTCATCAAGAGTATACAAACACCATTTCATTTAGCCTTCATATCACCTCTTGAGTGAAAGTGCTTTGGATTCTCTTCACCATTTCGTTCTAGTTTGTTACTTGTAAGAAGAGATCAATATTTGGGGGTCTAAGAGCCCTCCCTTGGAGGAAGAGGGGACCCATATATCTCCCTTTCTCTTTGGTGTTTTCTTTCCACTAATACAATCCTTTCCATTGGTGGCATGTGTGTTGTTTATTTTTGTTCTAATCTCTTTATGCACTCTAGTTTAGTTTATTTTAATGTTCTTAGTTTAGTTCTTTGCTTATATTTTATGCTTTATACTTCTAACTCTTTCCTTCACTGATGTATTGCCTAGCTAACCCAACTAGGCTTGTAAGCATATCTATTTTTCTCATTTAGGTGACAAGGAGGTGCAACAGATTGGCGACTCAGTTGGGGAAAGGTATCAATTTCCTCCCCCATTTGGTTTATTTTAGCTCTTCCTTTTGTTTCTTTAACTTGTAGGAACCATAACCAGCCCAAGTCGGCCTGCAAAAAACCAAATTCAAAGATGAGTTGAAAGAATTTCATCTAGAATTTCTTTCACGACCATGTAACAGCGAGTGCGTGGGTTTTATAACCCACAGGCGTGTCTTCCGAGAATGTGCGCGAAACCCCCTATGTTTCTCATAGTCCTCTGTGAACTGTGCCCAAAGGTCATTTTTAATATACGCATTGGTGCCCAATGAGCCTCTGTCTACTCTAAGACCTGCACATCTGTTCAAAAAATCAAATATTGTAAGGGTTTTTGTGATCTGTTGAAATCCCATATCCTTCTCAAAATTGATTCCATGAAAATTGTAACATGCACCACACTTAGATACCCTCTCCATATGAAGGGATTAGTCAAAAACATAGGCACTTAAGGGGATAAAATCATTATTTCCTCTTTTTCTTTCCTTTTTGCCACATGGATAGCTTGCTTTGATTAAAGTCTAAGTTGGAATCATTCTACATCACATATAAAACTTGCATTGGGACTAGAAATTGGATATAAATTGTTGAGTATGCTCTTCTCTCGCGCCCCAAAGCAATCTTGAGAATCAGAAAGAGATTAAGGGAAAATTTCATCTCCTTTAAAAAAAAGACAAAATCTATAGGTGAGGACAGCAACTCCTTCAGGACTCCTCTTAGTTCATTTTTCAAACACATCTTAAAATTGTAAGGGCCCATACATGTCGACATGCTACAAAGATAGGACAGTGATTGAAGTTTGCTTTCTTAGATTAAATCACTAGTGAAGTTTAAATGTTTTGTAACGGGCCCATACATGCCCACATGAGCACAATCTAGGATAGTTTCAAATCTTTCTTAGATTAAATCACACTAGGGAGTTAAAGGAATAGTAAAGACCCACATGTCCACATGCTAGTTTCCTAGGGACTTTAAAATTCCACAAGGTTGTACCAATGACACATAGTAACTTAGGTAATTAAGACTTGTAAAGGACTAAGCGAAGTCCACATGCAGCAAGGTGACACCTACATTATTAAAAATTGGCACACGTTCACGTGTTCACACACAAATTTCACCAATCACGCACATAGTTTTATCTAGAAATAGTGGAGGTAAAGTAAGTTTCCTCCAATGGAATTCTGAAATGCCCCACCCTTTTTTGACAATACTATCCACTCCCACTTAATTTCAATAAGATTGGATCACACCCCCAATCTCTTAAACAACCAAATCTAATTTTTTTTCTAAAAACTCACTAAGTTTCCTCCATAGGAGGTACCAAAAGAAATTTTTTAGTCTACGTAGGATCTCGGGGATAGGAATCCAAATAAATCCCCGTTATCTATTTCTCACATCTTCAAACAATAGAAGTTGTCAAATAGAGAACTTTAAAATCCTCTAAGTCAAGTGTTCCTAACACCATAAGGCAGGGAGATACCTATGAAGGGTCGAAGGCCAAGGTCCAGTTGTTCTGTGCGTCCCCCCTTGAGGCACCCACCTCTTGGATGGGATCCAACCCGTGACCCATTTATTAGGCCAAAAATATAAATGCCACACTTTGACTGAGGTGCCTAGTGACAAAATTTTAGGACATCTACCCAAGTGGAAATTGTGGGCTGCAATTGCACCTTGATCGGATTTTGTGTGGCTATTGGGCAATATCGCCAACTCTTTCGAGATATGCACCCTCTACCCCTCATTATAACTAATTACTTCATCCTTCACTAGTTCCTCTTCCAGTGGCTTTAGACCCCATCGTTGAGTGTTATTGGAAGGTCCAGTTTTATTTGAGAGGAAGGACGTTACGTCTTTTTAGGACACGAGCATTTGTTTTTATTTGTTTTCCCACACGGACAAGAACCACCTAACCACATGTATGCTTCTTTATCAATTGATTTATGTATGATGTGCTTGTGATTACATATGATTGTGAGATATATTGTGAAGGTCCAATTTATACAAAGTCTCTTGTTCATTAATTTCTCTCATCACCATTTGCACACATCCACTTTGCTATTCGGACATCATAGGGGACCCACAGAATCCCCATCGTTCCAGAAGCTTGCTAATTCTCCTTCCCATTCTAGGGGGGATTTCTATTCTTGCCAACTCAATGGCTCCACCGTCTCACACCCGTGTGGGTGCTACTGTCTTGGGAATCTCATAGATGATTTTATGGGCTAAATTTTGCTCATGGGCTAATTTTCCATGGTTTTTCCCAAAAAAAAATTCGCCATTCTAAAAATGATTCGCCCAAATTCTATAGGGTATAATTATTTTAATTTAAAAATTGCCAAAATTTTACACAAACTATATAAAATCCTTAAAAAATTGAATATTTTTATAAAAATATCGCCAAACATTTAATAGTTGGCATATGAAGGATTAGTAAGATTCGCCAAGGTTTCTACATTTTAAAATAAATTTCCATCCTTAAAATCATCCATACTGGGATCCACTTTGCTCGGTTCTACTTTACTTGGGTCCACTTCCCAATATCAACCATCCACCCACTTTCCTATACAAGGAAGCGAGGGGCACACTTCTTCCCCAGGAGGAAGTACAACCCCACCTATCCCCCCTCACGGGTCAAGGACACACATCACTCACACCATGGTCGGAACAAACCCTCTTTTGGGGTTAGGCTCACAAAACATTCCCACCATGGCTAACACTAATCTTCCACCACAACCCCAGATGCCATACTTGGCTTCCCTCAACATACCAGATCTGACTAAACTCACTAATGATCTTATATTTCATGACCCCACATGGCCTGCAATGCCTACCAAAATCCCTTTAGACATCCCCAAGTTTGAAGGAAAAGCGGGAGAAGACTTAACCAACCATATCATGACCCTTCATTTATGGTCCTCCTCCAATAGCATTATGGACGACTCTGTCCATTTGAGACTATTTCAATGCACACTCACTGGCCCATCAGCCAAGTGGTATGTAGAAGAGAAATATGAGTCCCATACGACCTTTGAATCTTTTGCCAAACCATTTTTTACCTTCTTTCAACTCCCAATCCATCATGACAATGTTCTCGAATTACTCTTAGATTTTAAACAAACCTTCACTACACACATCCCCAACCACATTCATGAATGGTGTCAATGGCGTAGTCTATGCAAAGTAGAAACCACCAAGCAACAATGCCTCAATTGGTTTCTCAAATCACGTGTTTCCCTCCTTTCTAAAGATGTGGCTGCCACCTTCCCCCAATCGGAAGAAGAAGCCATCAACAAAGCCCAGCAGTTCGAACTCATTTATTCACAGTGAGGATATTTTTATACAGTACTACCTGACGCCCCGAGACCCATGCCATTTGTCCAAGACAAACCTGGGATGTCTCACTCAACGGATGGCTTGATTGGTACCACTACACACCACAATTCACACCCCCAACAACCACCTATGTATCAAACACCTCAATATCCACCATCATATGGTAGAACCCCTTATTATCCTCCTCCCCCTTATCAACAACCATACCCCTTGACTTTTCCTCCACCCATCAACGGACCACTTCCGACATCCACAATATGCCCAACAACCCAACCAAGCTCTGGTACCCCCTCTACCTTTTCTTACACCCTAAGCACTAGTGAAAGTGCCACGCCTTCCTATGCACCTTACGGATCATTACAACAGCATAATCCATACTTTCCATTTCCTGGTCCTTCCCAACCCATTATTTCACCACAAGGACAACCACATGCTAGGGTTAATTTTTTTCAACCCTCTCCCGTTTAGCAATATCAAAATTTGGAATAGTTGAATACGGCTAATCCGGCCCATCAGTCAAACAATGCCAAAAATAAAGGAAAAAACCAAAACAATAATCCCATACCAAGGGGAAACTAGAACCAACCCCAGCATAACCAAACTTCCAGGGGCAACCAGAACCAGGGGAACTAGAACCCCCAAGGGGGAAATAACAACAAACGTCAAGGGAAGAACAAAAAAAATATTCAGAAAAACTTCCCTTGCACCCTTTGTGGTGAGTATGTCCATTACACTCATCATTTCCCTCAAATTGTGGACTTCAAACAGATGAAAGAATCTGGTAATGGACCACGTCCGCCAGCACCGCGTGCCCCCCAGCAAGCCCCACAACAATATTTTCAATAACCACCCCCAGCCGTGTTGCAAAACCCCATACCATACCAAGGGGTTATGAACACCCAACAAGAGATGCAACCTGCCCCACCACAGGTAGGACCATATCACAACCTGGGCACTTCTGCAGATTGAACTATCCTCCTCACTAGTGAGGAAGAGGTTCTTCTCCAAACGCATAGTCATCAATACAATGCTCACCTCGACAATCCTCCCACTACCTCGGAAGCAATCCCAGTCACCTCAGGAAAACCCTTGATGTTTCCATGCCCTAATACTGACACCCCTTTGCATCTCTCACATCCCATTATGAAGGAATGTCACCAACCCTCAAGCTAGGGTGGCCCACAACTATAGTCTGGTTGATGACTTGGCACAATCTCCCATCACCATGTCAGTCTTAGAAGTCCTTCAAACTTGTCCCACTCAACGAAAGTCATTAATTTCCTCCCTGGGTCAGTCGACCCTGCTGATACCCAGCTCATCACGTTTGATCTTGATAGTGGAGAACCTCACCTCCTCGCTCTTGTCAATTTTCAAATACCAATTAAAATCTGGAACATCACAGTCCATCGATGCATCATCGATGAAGGTGCATCTACTTGTATCATGTCCAAATCTGTATGGAAGAAACTTGGCTCCCCCGATCTCATACCATCTTCCATCACCTTGAGAGCTTATGATAGATGACCATCTTCTCCCAAAGGGCTCTTCCAAAATGTCCCCGTTGAAATCGGGGGAAAAACCATTCTTATCGACATTAAGGTTATCGATGCCCCGCTC
>ML832399.1:0-23303 GCA_009831015.1 Picea engelmannii | reverse complement strand
AGTCTTGAAATTCTTCTTCTTTCATGGAGTTATCTTCAAACCTCAATATAAATATTGCCTTATAGTGAAAGCATCATTGACAACATTTTGAACTACTCCCTATTTAGAACCCTCTTTTCGAAGATGATGAATATGACGATGTCGATTCAGATCAACAGTCAGCACAACAAAAACTCAGTGAGATAGACCCATATTCAAATACATATGATGTTCAACTTTATCTTTCCAAGTGGATCATTAGACCTTGGGAAGAAATTAGACACAACAAGAACATAATTGGTATCGGATATGAAAAGGATGTCACCTTTCATAATCAAGATTACACCAAACCAATCCAGTTCCAGAGTGTTGGATTGTTACAAGATGGTTCACATCCACCTACTACATTTCAAGAATAGATTCTGATTTGCAACATTGTCAACGATTTCCTTACATTGCAGATTAGTGTTTCAATCTTTATCCTTACATGCATTGTGGAAAACACAATCATCATTCGACAAATGTTTTAATAGTAAGAAAACTACAAGAATAAAGAACCATTATGGGTGGATGACTTCTTAGAAATGGTCATCAATAGTCAAGAAGATATGTTAATCATATTGAAGAATTTACAGTCGAGTATTGAAACATCTTGTAGTGGACATATTTTTGTATTCTCACCTTGTCCCTGATAGGAGGGAGCAACATCAATAATTGATCGTCAAGATTCCATTTTTGAATTCCTATTAGTTGAGAAACAACAAGAGAGCATGACAAGTGAGCGTGATTGGTTTGTGGTCACCCTTATACCACCACTTAGTACAAGACTTACAACTTCTTCTAGACATCGGTTCGTGGTTTCCCTTAAACTTCGGTTGCACCTCTTTTGTCACCTAAATGAGAAAAATAGAGATGCTTACAATCCCAGTTGGGTTAGCTAGGAAAGACAACAATGAAGGAAAGAGTTAGAAGTATAAATCATAAAGGATAAGAAAAGAAATAAACTAAGAACATTAAAATAAACTAAACTAGAGTGCATAAAGAGATTAGAACAAAAATAAACAACACACATGCCACCAATGGAAAGAATTGTATTAGTGGAAAGAAAACATCAAAGAGAAAGGGAGATATATGGGTCCCCTCTTCCTCCAAGGGAGGGCTCTTGGACCCCCAAATATTGAGCTCTTTTTACAAGTAAAAAACTAGAATGAAATGGTGAAGAGAATCCAAAGCACATTCACTCAAGAGGTGATATGAATGGATAAATGAAATGGTGCTTGTATACTCTTGATGAGAAAAGAGGATTCTCCAAGAGAATATAAACAACATAACAATACAAATGAATTCCTTGAAAATATAGTGCACCCATGGCCTATTTTTATAGCATAACTTTGAGGCATTATGCAACCAGTTCTTAGTGTGAACAAGGGGCCCTTTAGGCCACCTTTAGGTCTTTTACCATCCCCCCAGTCAGATTCAGCCAAGATTTGGATGTCAAATTGACTTGGAAGTTGAAACAAAAGTGGGTGGAAGGCCAACCAATATCATAAATGTGCCGTTCTGAGGGGTGCGTGGTTTTTTTTGTCCACAGTGACGCATCGGGCACATGTGCACTTTTCTTGAGTTTCTGGAGGGCGCATGTGCGTGCACTCCCTGTGTAGTCTTAGCGCATGCTGATTTTATAACTGGTTGTATAGTTTTGGACCTTTTGGAAATGCATTTTTGGTCCATGAGTGAACTAATGGGTGTTTTGAAGAAGCTGGATTCTTGTAACCATTTGCGGATGAAATTTCAGTGATAATAGATGCCCCTTGATGTGTGAGGTTAGGAGCATACGTATAGCCAAAATACATCAATGTTTCTTCTACTGAGATTACCTATGTAAGAAATAGAATTTCGAGGAGTCTCAAGAGAGACCCCTTGGAGGGAGAGGGGAACCTGTAGGACCCAATCCTTTTGTAAGGTGTGAAAAATAAAACTATGTACAAACGAGGCGGGCATGCCCCATGCTCATGTCATGTAACTCAAAAAATGTGGGAGACAGTAAATGAAGCTGTGTGTTGGTGTAGATGACTGAGGCACCCTCGAGGTTGTGTTTATAATAGCATAGGACAATTCAGATGGTGAACAAACTCTGAAAAGAGGTGATGAAACCTATAAGAAGTGTCGAGGAGTCGTAGGCATTGATGTACTTACAATTTTTAGAGGTCTTCGGCAAATATAAAAACAACTGCAATAGTCGCAAAGTAAGACCCACCACCACATGATAAAGTATTGAAGTCGAATGTTGTGGGGGTCAATGAAAATAGAGAGCAATAATGGTTCTCTCTATGCCATACGGGACTCCTCATTGTAAAGGTAATGAGAGTCAAGATACTGTCACCCTTCTGGAAACTGTGTTGATGTCGACAGAAAGGGAGACGCGACTCCAAGAAACAAAGGGCTTCATGAAATCTACTGGATGAGATCAGGAACTGATGAGTAACATGGGTGAAGTCCAGGAGTGGTGATACTCAAGAATACCCCTGGTTGGGGAGATATGCAAAGTGGCAACAACCGTGAAACTGAATCTAGTGTAAGGGGGATGACTAGACGAGGGTAAGTTGTGCCAGAGGTGCGACAAAAATGGAAAAACACAGAGATCAAAAAGGTGTATGGACTGTAAGATGCTCGGGGGTTATGGATAATGTCAGTGATGGGGGAAAGTGAAAAAATGCCCCAACCAAGGGAGACAAGGGTTGCTTTTTCGAAAAAGGAAGGTCACTAAAGGCAATAACAAAAAGCTGTGTAAATGCAGGAAAAAGGGGGTTTGTACAATTATTGAAAAAATAAAAAATAAGTTGGGATAATTATGCAGATACAAAAATGGGTGCCCCAGTGGAAGATGGCTTGGCCCGATGATGGGTCAATTTGCTTGGAGAACAAGTGGAGGTTTAGGGCCCCATAGGCAGGTTTATGTATTAGGGAAATAGATGGAGGACAATCTACAGATGGGAAAGCTGATAGTGGATGAAATGGATGGTTAATGATACCGTGGGGTGTAGTAAAAATAAAACCATGATGAAGTAACTTGGGAGTCCATTGGGCAGGATAGAAAAATGAGGAGAAGGATTTTGTGGCTGGTTCTCAATGATGCGTAAGACTATCGAGACTCCCATCCATGAAGGGTGAAAACAACATGAGTGTCAAAATGCCAAGGGGGACTATGAATGGGACAACTCATCTGGGGGAGAGTGCTACCGGATAGTACCAAAATGTAGTGGAGGTGACAGTACTGCAGAGACGGATATAGGGATCCTAGAGGTAAATATCAAAGGGTGTGACTAGGAGATGCAATTTGATATTCATAGGGAATGACTACATGCCAGCGTCGATGATATACCTGAAGGGGTAATGTTGATGGGTGATGACCAAGTACCTGCACACATGAGAATCGAATACCCAACATGAGCAATATCTGAAGAGAAAGATCATATATCAGTTATTCTATAATGCAAGAATGGAAGCATGCGTACCTAATCTTAATATGAGAAAAATGCCTCCTGGGGGCCATGGATGGATGGTGGCTAGGGGAATGTGACTATGTAGGTGGCAGGGTCCTGATCCCGTGGCTGAAGACGGAATGAAAAACGAACGCCCGGAGCTTCCAGAATTGAGTCTGGAAGTTTCGCAAAAGGGCCTATATATAGCTGTAGGGCCCACATTGCCACCTCATTTGTACCTGCTGCTAAAGTGATTGGATGAGAGATTTCAGAGGAGTTTTGGAGATTCTGGTAGATTGAGCCGATCGATTCAGGATCAACGAGTTTCAAGTTAGTGTTCATAACCTCCTACATTATAGTTAGGATTCCCTTTTTGGGAAGGGCCGTACAGGGGGTTTTTGTGGGTGTGGGCCCCCCAGTGCACGGGCAATCGAGAAATTAGCGTGCACGGGTGCGCTCCTGTAAAACGAAAATTCATGCACAATGACACCCTAATGGGGAAAAAAGGCATGCATGGCATGCGTGCCTGTGCAAGACATAGTAGCGCATGCATGCACGTCTGTATTCCTAACAATTGTGCATGCGTGCGCAGCTGTGTAGTGAGCATGAACGCTCTAATGCGTGCCTGTATGTGTGACAGGGGCGAATGAATGCACTTATGTATGGCCAAAAGTTGTGCATGAGTGCATGACTTCGGGATGAACAGGCCTACATGTGTGCGTGCCTGTGGGGAAAACAATCACACCCTTGAGGCAAAGCAGAAGGGTGTAAAAACTTATCTTTTTTGGAGATTTTGATGTTTTTATGGGTTCTGATGGTTAATCGAGTGTTGTATGTGTGGATGTAGGTGATCAGTGGGACGATGTCAGTTCACTAGAGAGAGAGATATTGGGCATGCCTAAGGGAGGCAGTGAGGGATGAGGAGCCGGTGGTCCGGGATACTTTGGCAGCTTGTGGCCTGTTGAAGTTTTTTGAGTGTTCGCTAGTGCGGGCATAGGAGTACCTCTTGTAGTTCCTGATTGCAATGTGGAGTTTAGATCTGCATTGCTTTATGGTGCGAGGTGAGAAACTAGCCTTCATTGTGGTGGAGGATGTATATTTTCTGACTGGGCTCCCTTTTCGGGGAACTCTATTACCGGCAGAGCCCATAGTACCCAGGGATGGGCAGTTGGCTGTCTTAGCCCAGAGATATTGTTCAGGGGAGAACTTTATGTCAGGCTCTGGGGTGAGTATTGGGGCGACGGACTCCCTTGTACATCGTTGCATGGCAGTGATGATCGTGAGAGTCTACAAGTATCTTGCGACTCAGTGGATCAATGGAGGTCAAATGAGGATCATGGAGAGGGCCCTGGTGGGTGAGAATTTTTCCTGGGGTTTGATGCTACATGCCAATATGGTAGGGAAAATTGACAGGTGTCGCATTGCTAACTCAGGGGAGTTTGCCTTTGGGTCCATCTTGGTTGCATGGTTTTTGGAGAGGGTGCCTATGTTGCACCCTAGAGTGCTTTTGGGCGCACCTGGTGTGTGAGAGCCACGACTGAGGCAGTGGGCGACGATCTTGGTTTGTCATGGTGGTGGGGAGGGTGGCCACTATTTTACGGTCGAGGCTACATGGGTGTGGCACCAGATTCCACATATTATCCTCCAGTTTTTGTACAGTAGGGTGGATTTCCGGGATGACCCGGAGATGGTGATACCCCCGGGAGAGGTGTTTGACCGCAGAGGTATGTAGATTTATTTTAGTGATGTGATTGTTTAGATAGTATAGCATGTTTCTTGTGAGTAAATGGATGATGATGCTATCATTTGTTTATTGTGTGTGCAGATGTTGGACCTCGCGGGCGCAAGGTTGAGTTGGTTAGAGTGTCGGCTCGTCAGGGGTTGGTGAGACCTTCGTGGGGAGAGTCATGTGAAGGAGAGAGATGGAAATGGGAGTATTTTGGGGTGAGGCCTGCTGATGATGAGAGAGAAGCTAGGTGATTCCAATTTGATGACCCTAGTGTGGGGCCATCACATGCTTCTCCGACGGAGGCTGGGGGAGAGTTTGAGGATATTCGTCGCCGCTTGGAGGTGTACTACAGGGAGTGCCTGAGGGAATGTGGTCATGGATCTTGGGTGAGGAAGTCCTAGAGTAGTGTGTGGGTGTTCTGGTGGCGTGGAGGACCATGGTTCAGAGAGTGGATGTAGTGGGGGTGGCGATGAATGGGCGATTGCCTCCAGGACCTAAGGGACCCTTAGCTAGTGGGGCCCCTCCTCCAGAGAGAGGGTGAGGTGGTGGAGCTCTAGAGGCACCATGAGTGCCTCTATATTTGTGTATTTTTTGTATCTATATAGGCTGGTGAGCCCACTTTGTGTATGGTGGTGTGGCACCATTTTGTATCTATAGGGATAAGGTGATTTACCTACCTATGGATGTTGTATGTGATGTATTATTTTTGTAAACATTGATGGCACATTTGATTGGTATATATATATATGGATGGATATACATTTTTTGGGATCTTTGTGATGTTCACATGTGTTGATGTTCGTTGATGCTTTTATGATGTCTATTCTATTTGTTGTGATATGCTTTGCGATGATTTATGTATGCATACTAGTGTCTTGATGTGAAAAATGCCAATCTCACTCTAGGTTAGCCATGTTATTTTTTATTTGATTAAATTATCTGGGAATATGTGTAAATGTGATGGACTCAAAATGTCGAGATAAAAGTATAACTTCCAGGTATTTGCGGAAGAGGCATGGATCGCATACATGGTACACATTGTTGAGCTGGAGGATGATGAGTTGGGAATCTAGTAAGACACTAAGGTGACGAATATGGCGATGACTGGCCTCATATAGGAGGCCAATGACGATGGTGTATTCTACTTGGTTATTGGTCGCTGACCCCAAACATATGCCGCTAGAGTGGAGCATCTCATGTGAGGGGGAATAGATGGCCAAAGTGGTCGAAGAGAGATTTTGTGTCCAACGGCTAGCTCCGTTGGCATAACCAATGTGATAGGCCGATGGAGGAGGCATATATCAATAACACAAATGGTAGGTTAGAGGCAAGGCATGGAGAAAAAAGAAGATTAAAAACTCTACAAAATAGAAAAAGAACCTAGTGTAACATGGTTACGCTTAGGCATAGAATTTTTTCAAGTATAACCCGTTGACGGGTTCTTTGAGGGGGTGGCCTTCAGGAGAGGCTAGGATGTATGTGCCTTTAGTGAGGTAATGTTGGATGATGTAAGGTCCATGCCATAATGACTCAAACTTTCCATGGCCAAAGGTATCGTGAGAGATATCGTAAGAAAGGACGAGGTCGCCTTCATTGAATGAGTGAAGGTTGACATGGAGATCAAAGGTGGCCTTCGACCATTTTTTGGTTGCCTCATGGTTCTGTAATGAAGATCGACAGTCTTCATCCAATGACTCTAAGTTCATAAAATCTTGCTCCATTGGAGCAGTGTCGGGTCATATCTCAATAATGGTGCGTAAGGTGGGGATTTTGAATTTTATGGGGAGAGTGGCCTCAACCCCATGGACAAGATGAAATGGCATGAAACCAGTGGTAGTTTTAATGGCTGTGCGATAAGCCCATAGTGCGGAGAACAACATATGGTGCCAATTGGTCTTATGTTTGTTAATCGTGCGCTGCAACATGGTTTTGAGGACCTTGTTGACTGCCTATACCTGTCTGTTGGAATAAGGGTAGTATGGGGAGGAAAACTCGTGGGAGAAGCCTAACTAAGAGGAGATTTTGAAAAAGATATCATTCTCGAAGTGTTTCCCGTGATCAAAGACGGGACTCCAAAGAGGGAGATAACATGGTTAAAGGAAAAACATGCTGCAGTGTCAATGGTGTTGTTGAAGGTAGGCATGGCTTCATCCCACTTGGTGAAGTAATCAACTGCAACTATGATGTATTTGTGTCCATTGCTAGACAAGGGGTTGAAAGTCATGAAGTCGATGCCCCATTTGAAAAAGGGGCCGACAGTAGAGATTGGGTGTAGAAGAGCAGGTGGTGCTCATTTTTTTTTGGCATAAAGCTGACATTTGTCATATCGCTTCATAGTGTGGATGCAATCGTGGAATAATGAGGGCCAAAAGTAGCCTACTCGAATGATTTTTTGGGCAGTAGACATCCCGGAGAGGTGACCACCGCATGCACCGCTGTGGCAGTCATTCAAGACTCTATCGGCCTTGTCGATAATCAAACATTGAAAGAGTATGGTGTCTACCCATCGTCAATATAATATGTCACCGAGAAGGATGTAGTGGGGGGCATGGTGAAAAATGCGTCGACGATCGTCCCGAGAGAGGTGGTTTCCGAATTTCTGTGTTCGGAGGTAGACGAGAAGACCACCATACCAAGGGTCATCCGAGGGGATGTAAAAGAGATGTTCATTGGGGAAGTCGGTATTGATGGGGGTACTGGTAGTATCGAAGGAAAATGCTGTAATGAGTTCGGCGAGGGTGTGGGCTTTCTTTCTCTTGGGTGTTGAAAATTCGAGGTCGTATTCCTGAAGGAGGATGATCCATCGGGAAAATTTTCCATTAATTTTCTAACAACTGAGAAATTAGTGCATTGGGTTGGAATCTGTGACGACTTTGGTAGTGCAAAGCAAGATGTAATGGCACAATTTCTAGACTGCGAGGACAACTGGAAGAGCGAGTTTCTCTTTGTGATTTTATTTCAAGGGTGTCCCTGAAATATTTTTACTAACGTAGTAAATTACATGCTCACGATCGTCATCCCCTATTTGGAAGATAACTCCTACTACTGAGACAACTGAGGATGATATGTAGAGGATATAGTTACGGTTATAGTTGGGTGGACTAATCAACAGGGTGTTTGAGAGTGCCACTTTAATATCAGCAAAAGTGGTTTGGGCATGTTCATCCCATTGGAATGGGATGTCGTGGAAAATCAAGTGAAGGAAGCCGTGTGCACGAGTGCCATAATCTAGGACAAAGCGTCATAAAAAGTTAGCTTTACCTTGTAGGCTCTACAATTGGTGTAAATTCCGAGGGGGTGAAATTTATTTGATGGCTTGGAATTTGAGGGGGTCCATGGTAATTCCACATTGGGAAACGATAAACCCAAGGAGGTGCCTAGTAGTGACACAGAAAATGCACTTGAGGGTTTCAAGCAGATGTTGTACTGACAACACCATTGGAAGATGATTTGTAAATCATTGAGATGCTGAGTGCATTTCTTAGATTGAGCTGTGAGGTCATCCAAGTATGCAAGGATGATATGAGCTAGATCATGAAAAATGTATGTTATGGCTCTTTGGAAAGTTGCATTGGCGTTCTTGAGGCCAAAAGGCATGACACAATACGCAAAAGTGCCCAAGGGGGTAGTGAATGCGGTTTTGTACTGGTTGGCTGGGTGAATTTGAATTTGGTTGTAGCCAGAGAAACCATCCATGAAGGACAGAGCCTCGTGACTAACGCAATAATAGATAATTTGGTCAATGAAGGGTGTTGGAAAATTGTGTTTGGGACAAGCGTGATTGAGGTCGCAAAAATCCATACAAACACGAATAGTGCCTTGTTTTTTTTTTACCAGGATGGGGTTGGAGACCCATGACATATATGTGATGGGGTATATGAACCCTGCAATGCGTAATTTGTCAATCTTAGCTTTGATGGTTGTTTCTTTGGATGGGTGTAATGGACGTTTCTTTTGTCATACGGGGGTAATATCAGGCCATGTGTCGATACGATGTTCGACAATAGAGGGATCGAGACTAGGCATCTCTCTGTATGACCAGGCGAAAATGTCTCGGTATTCTAGGAAGAGAGCTTTATAAGCGATGAGTTCTTCAGGAGAGCAAGTTGCGGCAATGGTTTGATGGAAATATCAATTTTGACTGTGGGGGAAATGTTGGCCATATTGTCGTCTTCTAAAGCGTCGGGGCAGGGATAGGTTTATTGAACCAATCTATGGGCTTGGGGGGGAGAAAATATTTGTTTTCGATTAAATACATGGAGTTATGTTTAAGAGGCATAAAGGTGTCTTGTGAGAGAGAGAGAGAGAGCACTTGATGATGGAGCGAATCCCATGGGAAATTGACGGTGGTTAATTCCTCGAGGATGTCTTCGTCGCAGTGGAACTATCAAGAATATAGTGGATCTGAGGGAACAACACTGGTGACTGTCAGTACCTGTTTATATTTGGGTAGTGAATGGGTAGAGAGGGTGATGCAAGGGGATTGTGATGGTTTGCTCGACATGAACCAAATATCAAGATATTGTGGGTTGAAACTTGTAATTGGGCGTAGAATTTCCGTGGGGAAATGAATTGGAGAATTGGGGGGATTTGGGGGCAAATCTTCATCCAGGATATTGATGAACCATGGAGGAGTGGGAAGTCCCTCAGGCTCTAGGGAGAAGATATAAACAATACCCGAAGAGGGAGTAGGAGGAACTATGGGTGGCGTTGGCGTTGGGGGGATGGGAGTGGTTTGAATAAGTGTCATTTGACGATGCCTATATTCAATGATCGTGGGACACTGATATGTGAAGTGATCAAGTGATTCACATAGAGTGCAAGGACATCGCATACATTCATTGACAGAGGTCGTGACATAGTGGATGTTAGTGACCTGTGTGTGGGATGATGCGGGTAGAGGGGGTTCTTGTTGGAAGCTCTAGCAGGTTGTCGTTAGTGTTTGATGAAATTGAGGTAACGTCAGGCAATGGTGGGTGTAATGGCCATACTTTGAACATATGGCACATGAGAATTTGTTTAGTAGGGGATGTAGTGGAAGTAGTATTAGGGAAAGTAGAGGAAGCGATCAGTGGTGTCGTTGGCCGAGGTTGTTGAATTAAATTGCATATCTCGTGGAGGGATGGGAACTTATTAGTGGGGTGTCCATATTTCTCGCATAGTGCACAAGGAGGTTGAACTCATGGGGGGGGGAGAATGGTGGGTTCTTTCTTCTTCCGTCTTCCCCTGGTTGTAACAATGGTGTTAGTGATTGGGGGTGTGTGGGGGTGTGGCAGGAGTATGTATGGGAATCTTCATGGGTACTCCTTCTGTTTGGGGAGGGAGGGATGGTTGAGGGACCATTTCTGGTGGATGTAGATACCATACTAGAATTTCCAACACCATATTTGTGAGGGTAAGCATTGCGGCTACTTGGAATGCTTGTACGCTTGATGGAGGGTAGAAGAAGGGGATTTGGGTAATGGCTTGGGGGACTATCTCCCAAACCAGGATGTGGCCATGGGGGAGGGTGTAATCAGGAATAGGGGGAGTAGGAGGATTCTCAAGGGGTGCCTGAGGGAGGAGCTCCACGACTAGTGAGACGTTCTATACTAATGAGGCCTCTGTGAGAGGAAGGGTGTCTCCAGTGTCTGTTCCATTGGATGAGATGACACATACTTGTGCTGAGGGATGTATGTGTGCAGGTGCTCCATGGTATGTCCCTAGTAAGGATGGGTCTTTGAAAATTTTGGGACCCATCTCAATGAGGGGGTAAGTCTTAGGATTAGTGTGAACAAGAGGTAATATGTTATTGATTTTGGAGGAAGGGTTGGGCTCATAATGTGATACTTGATCGATGGTAATGATCTTTCCGTTATGGGGATACATCATGGTTCAGAACATAGAAGAGGTGACTGCCTTCATAGCATACATGTAGCTACAACCAAAAAAAATATTGTAATTGAGCGGGGCATCGATAACCTTAATGTCGATAAGAATGGTTTTTCCCCCGATTTCAACGGGGACATTTTGGAAGAGCCCTTTGGGAGAAGATGGTCATCTATCATAAGCTCTCAAGGTGATGGAAGATGGTATGAGATCGGGGGAGCCAAGTTTCTTCCATACAGATTTGGACATGATACAAGTAGATGCACCTTCATCGATGATGCATCGATGGACTGTGATGTTCCAGATTTTAATTGGTATTTGAAAATTGACAAGAGCGAGGAGGTGAGGTTCTCCACTATCAAGATCAAACGTGATGAGCTGGGTATCAGCAGGGTCGACTGACCCAGGGAGGAAATTAATGACTTTCGTTGAGTGGGACAAGTTTGAAGGACTTCTAAGACTGACATGGTGATGGGAGATTGTGCCAAGTCATCAACCAGACTATAGTTGTGGGCCACCCTAGCTTGAGGGTTGGTGACATTCCTTCATAATGGGATGTGAGAGATGCAAAGGGGTGTCAGTATTAGGGCATGGAAACATCAAGGGTTTTCCTGAGGTGACTGGGATTGCTTCCGAGGTAGTGGGAGGATTGTCGAGGTGAGCATTGTATTGATGACTATGCGTTTGGAGAAGAACCTCTTCCTCACTAGTGAGGAGGATAGTTCAATCTGCAGAAGTGCCCAGGTTGTGATATGGTCCTACCTGTGGTGGGGCAGGTTGCATCTCTTGTTGGGTGTTCATAACCCCTTGGTATGGTATGGGGTTTTGCAACACGGCTGGGGGTGGTTATTGAAAATATTGTTGTGGGGCTTGCTGGGGGGCACGCGGTGCTGGCGGACGTGGTCCATTACCAGATTCTTTCATCTGTTTGAAGTCCACAATTTGAGGGAAATGATGAGTGTAATGGACATACTCACCACAAAGGGTGCAAGGGAAGTTTTTCTGAATATTTTTTTTGTTCTTCCCTTGACGTTTGTTGTTATTTCCCCCTTGGGGGTTCTAGTTCCCCTGGTTCTGGTTGCCCCTGGAAGTTTGGTTATGCTGGGGTTGGTTCTAGTTTCCCCTTGGTATGGGATTATTGTTTTGGTTTTTTCCTTTATTTTTGGCATTGTTTGACTGATGGGCCGGATTAGCCGTATTCAACTATTCCAAATTTTGATATTGCTAAACGGGAGAGGGTTGAAAAAAATTAACCCTAGCATGTGGTTGTCCTTGTGGTGAAATAATGGGTTGGGAAGGACCAGGAAATGGAAAGTATGGATTATGCTGTTGTAATGATCCGTAAGGTGCATAGGAAGGCGTGGCACTTTCACTAGTGCTTAGGGTGTAAGAAAAGGTAGAGGGGGTACCAGAGCTTGGTTGGGTTGTTGGGCATATTGTGGATGTCGGAAGTGGTCCGTTGATGGGTGGAGGAAAAGTCAAGGGGTATGGTTGTTGATAAGGGGGAGGAGGATAATAAGGGGTTCTACCATATGATGGTGGATATTGAGGTGTTTGATACATAGGTGGTTGTTGGGGGTGTGAATTGTGGTGTGTAGTGGTACCAATCAAGCCATCCGTTGAGTGAGACATCCCAGGTTTGTCTTGGACAAATGGCATGGGTCTCGGGGCGTCAGGTAGTACTGTATAAAAATATCCTCACTGTGAATAAATGAGTTCGAACTGCTGGGCTTTGTTGATGGCTTCTTCTTCCGATTGGGGGAAGGTGGCAGCCACATCTTTAGAAAGGAGGGAAACACGTGATTTGAGAAACCAATTGAGGCATTGTTGCTTGGTGGTTTCTACTTTGCATAGACTACGCCATTGACACCATTCATGAATGTGGTTGGGGATGTGTGTAGTGAAGGTTTGTTTAAAATCTAAGAGTAATTCGAGAACATTGTCATGATGGATTGGGAGTTGAAAGAAGGTAAAAAATGGTTTGGCAAAAGATTCAAAGGTCGTATGGGACTCATATTTCTCTTCTACATACCACTTGGCTGATGGGCCAGTGAGTGTGCATTGAAATAGTCTCAAATGGACAGAGTCGTCCATAATGCTATTGGAGGAGGACCATAAATGAAGGGTCATGATATGGTTGGTTAAGTCTTCTCCCGCTTTTCCTTCAAACTTGGGGATGTCTAAAGGGATTTTGGTAGGCATTGCAGGCCATGTGGGGTCATGAAATATAAGATCATTAGTGAGTTTAGTCAGATCTGGTATGTTGAGGGAAGCCAAGTATGGCATCTGGGGTTGTGGTGGAAGATTAGTGTTAGCCATGGTGGGAATGTTTTGTGAGCCTAACCCCAAAAGAGGGTTTGTTCCGACCATGGTGTGAGTGATGTGTGTCCTTGACCCGTGAGGGGGGATAGGTGGGGTTGTACTTCCTCCTGGGGAAGAAGTGTGCCCCTCGCTTCCTTGTATAGGAAAGTGGGTGGATGGTTGATATTGGGAAGTGGACCCAAGTAAAGTAGAACCGAGCAAAGTGGATCCCAGTATGGATGATTTTAAGGATGGAAATTTATTTTAAAATGTAGAAACCTTGGCGAATCTTACTAATCCTTCATATGCCAACTATTAAATGTTTGGCGATATTTTTATAAAAATATTCAATTTTTTAAGGATTTTATATAGTTTGTGTAAAATTTTGGCAATTTTTAAATTAAAATAATTATACCCTATAGAATTTGGGCGAATCATTTTTAGAATGGCGAATTTTTTTTTGGGAAAAACCATGGAAAATTAGCCCATGAGCAAAATTTAGCCCATAAAATCATCTATGAGATTCCCAAGACAGTAGCACCCACACGGGTGTGAGACGGTGGAGCCATTGAGTTGGCAAGAATAGAAATCCCCCCTAGAATGGGAAGGAGAATTAGCAAGCTTCTGGAACGATGGGGATTCTGTGGGTCCCCTATGATGTCCGAATAGCAAAGTGGATGTGTGCAAATGGTGATGAGAGAAATTAATGAACAAGAGACTTTGTATAAATTGGACCTTCACAATATATCTCACAATCATATGTAATCACAAGCACATCATACATAAATCAATTGATAAAGAAGCATACATGTGGTTAGGTGGTTCTTGTCCGTGTGGGAAAACAAATAAAAACAAATGCTCGTGTCCTAAAAAGACGTAACGTCCTTCCTCTCAAATAAAACTGGACCTTCCAATAACACTCAACGATGGGGTCTAAAGCCACTGGAAGAGGAACTAGTGAAGGATGAAGTAATTAGTTATAATGAGGGGTAGAGGGTGCATATCTCGAAAGAGTTGGCGATATTGCCCAATAGCCACACAAAATCCGATCAAGGTGCAATTGCAGCCCACAATTTCCACTTGGGTAGATGTCCTAAAATTTTGTCACTAGGCACCTCAGTCAAAGTGTGGCATTTATATTTTTGGCCTAATAAATGGGTCACGGGTTGGATCCCATCCAAGAGGTGGGTGCCTCAAGGGGGGACGCACAGAACAACTGGACCTTGGCCTTCGACCCTTCATAGGTATCTCCCTGCCTTATGGTGTTAGGAACACTTGACTTAGAGGATTTTAAAGTTCTCTATTTGACAACTTCTATTGTTTGAAGATGTGAGAAATAGATAACGGGGATTTATTTGGATTCCTATCCCCGAGATCCTACGTAGACTAAAAAATTTCTTTTGGTACCTCCTATGGAGGAAACTTAGTGAGTTTTTAGAAAAAAAATTAGATTTGGTTGTTTAAGAGATTGGGGGTGTGATCCAATCTTATTGAAATTAAGTGGGAGTGGATAGTATTGTCAAAAAAGGGTGGGGCATTTCAGAATTCCATTGGAGGAAACTTACTTTACCTCCACTATTTCTAGATAAAACTATGTGCGTGATTGGTGAAATTTGTGTGTGAACACGTGAACGTGTGCCAATTTTTAATAATGTAGGTGTCACCTTGCTGCATGTGGACTTCGCTTAGTCCTTTACAAGTCTTAATTACCTAAGTTACTATGTGTCATTGGTACAACCTTGTGGAATTTTAAAGTCCCTAGGAAACTAGCATGTGGACATGTGGGTCTTTACTATTCCTTTAACTCCCTAGTGTGATTTAATCTAAGAAAGATTTGAAACTATCCTAGATTGTGCTCATGTGGGCATGTATGGGCCCGTTACAAAACATTTAAACTTCACTAGTGATTTAATCTAAGAAAGCAAACTTCAATCACTGTCCTATCTTTGTAGCATGTCGACATGTATGGGCCCTTACAATTTTAAGATGTGTTTGAAAAATGAACTAAGAGGAGTCCTGAAGGAGTTGCTGTCCTCACCTATAGATTTTGTCTTTTTTTTAAAGGAGATGAAATTTTCCCTTAATCTCTTTCTGATTCTCAAGATTGCTTTGGGGCGCGAGAGAAGAGCATACTCAACAATTTATATCCAATTTCTAGTCCCAATGCAAGTTTTATATGTGATGTAGAATGATTCCAACTTAGACTTTAATCAAAGCAAGCTATCCATGTGGCAAAAAGGAAAGAAAAAGAGGAAATAATGATTTTATCCCCTTAAGTGCCTATGTTTTTGACTAATCCCTTCATATGGAGAGGGTATCTAAGTGTGGTGCATGTTACAATTTTCATGGAATCAATTTTGAGAAGGATATGGGATTTCAACAGATCACAAAAACCCTTACAATATTTGATTTTTTGAACAGATGTGCAGGTCTTAGAGTAGACAGAGGCTCATTGGGCACCAATGCGTATATTAAAAATGACCTTTGGGCACAGTTCACAGAGGACTATGAGAAACATAGGGGGTTTCGCGCACATTCTCGGAAGACACGCCTGTGGGTTATAAAACCCACGCACTCGCTGTTACATGGTCGTGAAAGAAATTCTAGATGAAATTCTTTCAACTCATCTTTGAATTTGGTTTTTTGCAGGCCGACTTGGGCTGGTTATGGTTCCTACAAGTTAAAGAAACAAAAGGAAGAGCTAAAATAAACCAAATGGGGGAGGAAATTGATACCTTTCCCCAACTGAGTCGCCAATCTGTTGCACCTCCTTGTCACCTAAATGAGAAAAATAGATATGCTTACAAGCCTAGTTGGGTTAGCTAGGCAATACATCAGTGAAGGAAAGAGTTAGAAGTATAAAGCATAAAATATAAGCAAAGAACTAAACTAAGAACATTAAAATAAACTAAACTAGAGTGCATAAAGAGATTAGAACAAAAATAAACAACACACATGCCACCAATGGAAAGGATTGTATTAGTGGAAAGAAAACACCAAAGAGAAAGGGAGATATATGGGTCCCCTCTTCCTCCAAGGGAGGGCTCTTAGACCCCCAAATATTGATCTCTTCTTACAAGTAACAAACTAGAACGAAATGGTGAAGAGAATCCAAAGCACTTTCACTCAAGAGGTGATATGAAGGCTAAATGAAATGGTGTTTGTATACTCTTGATGAGAAAAGAGGATTATCCAAGAGAGTATAAGAAACATAATAATACAAATGAATTCCTTGAAAATATAGTGCACCCATGGCCTCTTTTTATAGCATAGCTTTGAGGCAATATGGAACCGGTTCTTAGTGTGAACAAGGGGCCCTTTAGGGCACCTTTAGGTATTTGACCAGCCCCCTAGTCAGATTCAGTCAAGATTTGGATGTCAAATCAACTTGGAAGATGAACCAAAAGTGGGTGGAAGGTCGACCATTATCATAAATGTGTCGTTCTGAGGGGTGCATGGTTTTTTGCATCCACAGTCGCACATTGGGTGTATGTGCGCTTTTCTTGCGTTTCTGGAGGGTGCATGTGTGCGCGCTCCCTTTGTAGTCTTAGTGCATCCTGATTTTATAACTGGTTGTATAGTTTTGGACCTTTTGGAAATTCATTTTTGGTCCATGAGTGAACTAATGGATGTTTTGAAGATGCTGGATTTGTGTAACCATTTACGGATGAAATTCCGGTGATAACAACCTCCACTTGGTAGAATACATTCAACTTCTTCTACATCAAAGTTTATGGTCATGTTTAAACCAACATAGAGAGAAATTCCAATTATCATAAGACATGAAATTCATCTTCTAGTTAACTTAGGAAATGTTTTTGGAACCATTGAGCCTAGAGAAGGGTTCCAGAGTTTGTGTTCATATTTAAACCATTAGATTGGTTTTTGGTATTCCTTAAACCACCATCATGATTTAGTATAATACATCAAATTCTAGTATCCATTCGGTTTTTGGTCTTCCCAAAACCACCAAATTCAGAGAGCACATTCAACCATTAGAAATAGCATTATTGGAATGCACGAGGAAGACCCAGGGTTAATCAGTCAAAAACCAAAAAAACCCTTAGACATTGGCCCTTTTGGCATGACCTACAGAGCAAGTAAAGTCTCACCTAAGACATCTAGAGGGACTGCAGGATATAAGGCTCTACAATGTTGAGGTGAAGCGAGGAATCATTCATACCCTTTACTTATATGCACAATGTTCATAGTTAACAATTATCATGTCATAAAATATAATCTATGCACAACATCACAACATCATATATGATCCATTCATTCAGCATAAAAAATGAAACAATATAAATTCCATAACACAGATTTACGTGGTTCACCCAACTTGGGATACATCTACAATGATTGGATTCTTATATTATTCATCCATAGATTCTTACAACTACGCAATATGGTTCAAAATATGCAACATTAATATCATCCCAACCATGCCTAGTCATTCTGCTACAATGTGAGTTCACTCCTTAGTCATACAACATATTTCTTCCCCTTCTCAACTCTCTTACCCAAAAATCAATTTCAACTTTTGTACGATATCACATTCTCACTCTTTCATCCCCCTCTCTCTATCTCATTTCTTACATATTTATACATACTAATAGGGATAATACCATTACAAAAGTTGACAAAGTGTCCCCCAAAATCCATTACAAAAGTGAACAAAATGTCCCCAACCCTACAATTTATAAATGTTTTCCTCCTTCTACGCATTGCTCCATCACACATCCTTTTCATCCACTTTGTCTCACATCTTGGTCCATCTTCTAACTGTATTTTACCCCTTTTTCCTCCTTTTGGCACAGATCCTGAAACTTATCCAAAATGCCTCTCTAATAGGCCCCCAAGACTCACTTGTGGCTCATCCCGAGCCACTCAGGTCGTCTTCCAATGCATCAAAGGTCACATTATCTATTACAGGTGTCATACTTCTAAATTTATCCTATAATCTACGTGCTTCTTTCTAACTTACGCCATTATTTATGAAAAATGGAGTTGAATAAGCATGTAACTCATTCCTAACTTCCCTCTATAATTCAGGTAGATGGTTTTCTTGTTTCTCGAGTATCATAACTATCACCGTACCCATTTTCTTACTTCATAGAAATCCATTTTTCCATGTTCTTCATGTTCCTGTGATCCTTCTTGATGCGTTGTTGGTTCATTGTACTTATGCCATTCTTTTATGTTGCCTTTTGTTATGTGTAGTCCAATTCTTGGATAGTTTGCTAGAATGGGGTTGATTACTGTTGTTCATGGGACTTCTTCCTGCACTGGTGTTGTGGTCTACTGAAAAATCTATACTATGGATTTAGGTTTTGCCATCATTCTCTATTATACTTTACTTGGATCCTCTACCCTCCATTCCTTCTCTTCACTATGATCAGATTATACCCGACACTTGTCTCTTCTTATTATCTCGAATGGATAAGAACCAATGGTCTACCTCTTTTTCTTATTTTATAGCAAGTTGGTTGTATGCATCCTACTTGCAGTCTCATCCAAGTGTACTCAAAATCGATTTCTCCCATGGATTTTCAATAATTATATGTCCTTTGGTGAGCTCCGATTTGCATCGTCCATCCTATACAAACTTTCATTACACTCATTCTAGTCCTCTTTCAATTGAAGTAAATTTTGAATGCTTTTCCTGTTGGTTTTAACTATGACTACACACTTCTTTACATACTTTTATATTTCATTTCCAGCTATAGTTTCCTTTCACACCTAAATTTTTTGTCTAATCCACTAGTGGTTTCCTTTATTTCTTCATTACTCCATACCTTTGGGGGATTTTTCATTTGATTTGGCCATCGGTTGAGGTATTTTGTATTTAATGTTACATGGTGCCAATGATTCGTTGGCATGATAACTCTTGATTGCATGTCCTGTCATGTGGTGTGCCAAATGCACCTTAGGTATCATTTGCGTAGTCATGTCTCTCTACACTATCACTCCCTTTGACACAACCTGGTTTCCTTTATCTATGTTTCCTTCTACCTATTTTTCTCTTATTTGCAACAATTTCTTGCTTCCCTTCTTTATGCATAACCAAAAATTATTTTCTTCATCAATGTCTGACCTATTCTATTGTTACGAGGGAAAATCTCTCTATGGCCAAGGGTAAACCACAATAGACATTTATGACTACATAAAACAAATCAATTCCATTGTATGTTATATAAAATAACGTGAAAGATAAGAAAGAGGCCTACCTCGATCCAATGTTCGATGATGTTCCACCATTGAGCACTTCGACCCAAAGATTTATACCTGTAATAAGTTCTTAACAAACAAGAATAGAAAGTACATGGTGATAATGTAAAGGGGTTAGCACATTAGATAACATAATCCATTAATAAACATTACAAACATGCCCATGTATAATAATCATATATTTGCACGATACCAATAAGACAGGAAAGGAGTATTTATATTAATAATTGATCAGCAGAAGTGACAACATTACAGACTTCCGTGTTGGCATGATTTGAAACCAAGAAACCAAGTTCCTTCCAACTGGGCCTCCACCACTTCAATCCTCCACCAAAGGCAAGCTCATAGGAGAGAGACAATGAGGTTCTCTCAACAATAAGGAAAGAGCTTGGGGGATGAACACTATGTTCAAACTTGAGGGACAAAGGGATGAAGACTCAATATGAAGTAATTTCTTCAGAGTAACTTTGCTCTCAAAGTTGAATGCTTTTTCCTCTTTTCCATAGCTCATAATTGTGTTTTTATAGTCTTCAAAATGCAACTGAAGGGTCGAGTTGGAACGTTTCCAATAAGTGGAAGGCCAAGGATTAGAGATCATTTGTCGTGACATGGAAACCCGACTCCATTTTGTATTTTCTGGCACAAATCCCGATGTACGCAGGTTGTAGTGGAGAAACCTGCATATACGCATGTTGTATAGTAGATAGGGAACATATATGTGGAAAAATGTGTATTTTTGGCTCTGGATTCATCAAAAAGGGATGACAAGTCTGCATAGGGAAATCAAAAAAGGCCCTCTATGCAAGATAACAATGGTGGGGAAAATCTTGCTATAACAACTGCCCCCTAATGTGTGAGATCAGAGGAGTATCTGCGATGGTTGAAATACATTATAAATAACCCATAAGTGGAGTGGTAGAGAACCAACTAGATGAACTCGATTGCTCATTACATTCTATACTGACTTTGCATACATGGTTGCTAAGAATACAATGTAGATCCATGTGGAAAATATACCAAATAAGTGCCCGTGGCCATGAATAGGCAAATACAAATGCGATTGTATGCCAAAAGTGGTCATATTCATGAACAAGGCCCAATGAAACTAGTCTCAAAATAAATCTGAAGATATCTGTATACCATGGAGTACAATCGGATCTCCCATGATCACTGAAGTCGAATAGGTGTTGGTCCAATGAAAGGGAAGCAACATATCAGGAAAGATGTGGCCACGTAGTGATGTCTTCAAGTCTTCTACACTTTCCACCAAGGGTGAAAGTCTACATCATGTGAATAAAGGAGTTTAGGCTGAACACAACGAGACATCGTTTGATTACTGGTCATTGAGGTATACCGTTAACAAACGTGAGACAACCTACCAATAATGAAAGTAGGTATCAAGGCATCGAGTACATTCCTACAAGTGTGAATAAAGGAGTCGGTGTCGAACACTTAATAACTCCATTGATCAAGAGACATTGATGCATTCCCATCTGTCAATGGTGAGAGAGACTTCCAGTAATGACTGCAAGCCTCAAGGTACTCATAAAATGCTAGGTCTCGTATCCAAAATAAATGAGCTGAAGTCGATGGAAAGAGACCTGCTGAAAGGAGAGCATTAAGGCATCTCTCATCAATCAACACAAGGAAGAAATCAGGATCGTCATGATTTGGTGGAGATCGAATGAAGAACATGTTCATGAACCAATGACCCTGTGCGTCTTTCACATGTACCAAATGCAAGTGGTATATGAAAAAGACCCTCTGAAAACAACCAATGATGAAAACTACTGACAAAGGTGAGGATACCACCAATAAGGCTAATGGCATCCAAGACACTACACTAGTCCCAAAGTGTGAATAGATGTCTTACCATCAAACACAAGGGAAACCACCCTGTTAGCGACCAATGATGAAATGTCAGTTGCTGGGTTCAAGGTGACCTACCGATGATGCAAGTAGGGTCAGGGTGCATGATAAGACCATAGTATCATGTGATTCTGAGACAAACTGAGGGTATGTCCGACATGCAAAATCAATATTTATGAGGAATGGATGACACAGGTTGATAGACTTCCTTTGAACAAGAGCATGAGACATATGGTGGACTCCGATAGTATAGAATCAATGATGTGACTATTAGATGCAAGAAACATCAATAACATTCTCTATAGGGACTGGAAGAGTAACTAGTCGGTAGAGAAAACTATGTGACGAGATCAGCTTACTAAGGCCATGCTAAACCAAAAATTATGATGACAGAAGGACTCAATAATTTTATTCTCTATTCAAAGGCGACATGACTACTGCCAATTATAATATAGTACCTCCTTCCCACTCGTAATTTTTTGTTTTTTCATAAAAAATGAATGCTATGATATAGAGGAGGAAACAAGTGTCGCAAGTAAGAAAAACTAGTTCCAGCAGTGGAACGTACCTATGCTTAATGCAAGGAAATGCATGTGGGAGATGGACACTTGGGGTAGTGTTCACTCCAGTGTATAGGGTGTCAAACTGCGAAGGATATAAAGAAGGCTCTGCTTGGTTGAGGATGCAAAAAATACTTAGGAAACAGTTTATAATGCAAAGCGAGAATCGGCTAAAGGCTCAATACTGCAAGCGAGGGCATGAGATGAAATCACAACTTAATGCCAAAAAATATCCTTTTTTATGTCTTGTAGTCTACTTGGTGTGAAAAAAGGGTAAACTTGTGCCAAATAGATGTCTTTTCAAATCCAATTTATGAGTGTGAAAAAATAAAAGTTCACTTGGAAATCTTTTCTATTTTTGATAACGAGTCAGAAAAGAGCTTAATTAAGACTCATGACCTTTGAAATCCAATTTAATGAGTGTGAAAGGGACAAATCACTTGGCAATATTTTTGGTTTTAGGACAAGTCGGAAATAAGATTAAATAAGACTTGTTTTTGGGAGTCCGCCGGGGATAAGGCCACATGTGCATGAATGAGAAATGAGGCTCATCATAAGGTCATGCATTGAATTATAATGAACTCCTGGTCCTAAGGAAAAAATCGGCATGGACACCAAATGACAAATATGATGTAACTAGGGCGCCCATGTTTGGTAAGTCTCTACCATTTATTAGTGACACTATTTATAGCAAACGAGAGGTTCTTTGTCACAACAAATGAGTGTGTTCCTAAGGCATAAAAAGTGGTAGTCGAAGGATAATGAAAAAATGCATGATGGAGTGGATACCTATCCTATATGCTAGGTTATGAAAATACGTTCCCAAGGTGATGAACGACCAATCATGACATGGAAATCCGTGAGAAAACTGAGTCAAAACTACAAAAAAAATAGCTCAAACCCACTCTTGAATTAGTCCATTAGTTTAAAAAATAGAATGAAACTATATAAAGTGGGTAAAAATAGCTTATAAATAGTAATAAAATAAAAAATTACTATATCATTTTGATTTTTACCCAAATAGTGCAATTTGGACCAAAATACCTCCAAGATTCAAATGACAATTGCGAGAGCATCAGGAAATGAAATTTTGAACCATTTGGATCATGTAACTCTTCATCTCATTCTCTTCAAATTCAATGGATTGCATTTTTGAATTAGGTTTCCATTTTTTAGTTTTTTACGGTGTAAATTAGGATTTTCGGTATACATGGTCACCTTTGTTAAGGTCGCGTGTACGATGAGGTATATTCCCCTGTGTGAACCATAGGGATAATGTATTAATCC
>ML832398.1:46426-61981 GCA_009831015.1 Picea engelmannii | reverse complement strand
GAGTAGACCATGTGGACACGTCCCTTGGGAGTAGAACAAGTGGACACATCATGGGTGAGTAGGTCCTTGAAGATGTGCTACATGTGAGTAGGTCTTAGTGTATTCTAGTGGTGATCAAGCCCTAGAAAAGGTACACATTGGGTGGATCCATGTGAGACATGATGATGCTACCAGTAGCATGGTCTATGTGACCATGGCATGGTAGGAGGACCATGGCATATCCTACAAGGCTATGCGGACTAGAGGAAAAACATCATGGATAATAGGGAGTGTTGATGTTTTTGGTAGTTGTGGGAGGTATTCACCTTTGGGATAACCTTTCTTATAGATGAAGTTGCCAAGAAGTTAAAGGAAAACCATTGGAATTAAAAGAAGATCATAGAAGAGAAGTCGGCCTCACAGAAAATAATAAAGAAGAATTATAATGCTCCAGAATTAAAGTCAGCCTCCTAGAAAAGATAAAGTAAAATTACATTTTCTAGAAAGGACGGGTCGGCCCCACTATAAACGTTCACTAGAATATTAGTATAAATAAGAGTTTACGCTAGCTCATTTGGACACACTCTCTTCACTCTGCAATATAGGTGCAATTCTAAGTGTGAGTTGCACCTTCTATAATCCAATGAAGGAATGAAGGCGCAAGTCTAGTTGGGGTATATATCTCAGTCTTGGTGGTGCGCTAGAGGTGGAGTAGTGCTCTAGCGCTCTGGCTAGGGTTTACATTGTTGAGTTCTCTCCTTGTTGAGATAAGTATTGTTGGGATTCTTTCTTTTTGGTTTTCTCTAGTGCATGGACCTATTTCATGGTTATTTTTTCTTGGAAAGGATATTCTCTATAAGAAGGTTGTTGGGTGTTCTCCCCTTATGTAGAACAGTTTCTCAGGATGTATATTTTATGCTCGGGGGTGGCACGAGTAGGTGCGTATGGTTGGGTGGTGATGATGCAACATCTCCTATGGAGAAACAAGCATGCAAAAGAAGTTTAAATTGCTATGGTAAATCTAATGTTAATGTAATTACCAAAAATTTGACACAAAGGACCATGTCAATGTATGCATCATCATCAAGAATGCATCGAAGAATCAAGTAAGGCCAACCATCATGGATACAAGAGTCATTATAACATAAAAAAGTGAGCCATATTTAATGCCAAATCCATGTAAGTAGATCACAGGTATCTTCTTCGAACTTCGCACTAGCTTATGACTTTATGCAATTTGCCAATTTTAGGTATGGGAGGACCATCATAGAATCCTATTAGGTGTTCCAATGCCCAAGTAGAGGATTATTTCCCAATAAACCCATCAATGTGTAAGTGTGAATGAAGGTATGATCTGGGGTTTACTTCATAGTCATGGTGTCATTGAAATGTGAGGTCACGTATGATGTTCATCTCCATGAGCGCCTTTGTAGAGGCATCACTTAATGTATTGAGTTACCCTTTCATCGGCATTGTTTGTTTCCACCCCTATATTGCTTTTTGATATTCATTGATTTGCTTTGCAAGACCCTGATTAGGTTTATGAATTTTATTGCATTAGGGGTTGGGATAATTCAATTATTTCCTTTCCTTAGATATGCATTTATTGCATTAGGACTTGAGGTGATGGCCTCATAGTGAGGGGGTAGAGATCAAGCTTACTTGGATTTTGATTTATCATTCATATCCCTTCTATTTTTATTTTTATGTTTCATTTTGAATTTATTACATGTTCTTTCTGTTTCTTTTTTCATGGTTGCATCAACCTCAAGAATTCAAGCCCCTTCTTATCGTAGGAGGATGAAGTATGGACCGTTTTTAGATACATGTAATAACTAATCTCAAAATATAGGACAACGAAAGGAAAATAGATGGAAAGTGATAAGAATGAAATGGAATGAGTACGTTACCCTTATCAAGGCCTCCTAGTAGTACCCCTTTTCTCAAGAGTGACAACACTTGACTATAATACATATGATCACCACCAAGGTGAAACAAGGAAAAGAGCATAACTTCCAAGCATCATGATTCATTACCTGATTTCAACCCATGATCCTTACCCAAATTTCCAATACATTAAATGTAAACACTTTGTATCAAACAATGGCTAATATACCTCATGTGTGTTAGAACACCATCATCGGATGAGTATGTTTATTAGGTGAATGAGCCAAGCAATGATGAGTAAGAGGCATTTTATGGGTTGTTTTATGTGGAGAATGTTGGTCATCAACTCAGGGACCGTTGTCTACAATGTGGATCATGAAGAATGATCTCCTCTAGTTACCCCTAGGTGAGAGGGGGTAAACATTCCCATAATGACTAGTTCCATACGAGGTTGGGGGTTCATAAGGATGATTGAAGTGATTCATGGACCCAATCAACCCATCCATGAAATGTGATGTCCCTAGTTTTTCTCACTCAAATAGTTGAGGATGTGGGGCATCAGGTAGGATAGTGTAAAGGTACCTAGAATAAGAATAGATCAAGTCAAAGTGTTGGGATTTAAGGATAACATCATCTTCAATTTGAGGCATGGTCATGGACACATATTTGGCAGTCAAAGGCAAAAGGGATTTTAAGAACCAGTCTAGGAGGATCTTTTCCTTAACCTCAATTTTTCATAAACTACATTGCTATCACCACTCGTGGATATGATATGCGATATGTGTCGCAGTGGTTTAGAATGCATTCACGAGAGATGCAAAACTAACATTTGTTCCTAATGTTTTGTTGATGTACTATTTGGTCAATGGCCTAGTGATATTTCTCTAGAATAACTATAATTGAATAGAGTCATATGTGATATTGTTGGATGAGAACCATATATGAAACACCATGATATGATTAGCTAGGTATTCCCTAGGGTTTCCCTTCAATTTTGGAATATCCAAGGGAATCCTGGTGGGCATGGATGACCAAGACAGATCACATAAGATGTGGTCATTCGTGAGCTTCGTCAAATATGGAAGATTAAGAGAAGCCATACATGGAAAACTGGGCATGTGAGAGGGTGGTGGGGGTTGTGATGGTACTCCTTCCATTGGGATTTATTGCTAACAGCTATCTCTTGTTGAGGATGAGCTTCCAGAAGGGTTTTTATGAGCAACTAAGCCCAACAAGGGTGACCCAATTAAGGTCGAGCCTAATAAAGCTACATTGAAAGGTGAATGCAAGGATGGTCTAATTAGTGATGTATAAGGTCTGAGGAAACCTCCCAACACTAGTGGGAGGCCTTATAGGCATAGAGAATGGTGAAGGTCATGTAGAAGCACACAATTATACTAATGGAGGGACCTTTAATATCACAGTGGATGAGCAAAAATGGGCTCTGTTAGTCCTTATTTTGTTAATGACTGTTGAACAACTATTTTCCCTACCCTACCCTTTCCTAGCATCATTTTTTTACTTTGATTTTCTTCTTCTATACTCTTTATGTGTGCTTGAATTATCCTTACTAAGAATTTTATGACATGCATTAGTCTGATAAAAGTTAGAATAAGAAAATTAGAATCTTTTCAATCAAGATGCAAGTCCTTTTTCTCATTTTAAATTTGAAATTATGAAAAGGGAAAAAGGTGCTACAAGAATACTTTTATTCTTGTAGCACTAGAAGTAATCATTGATTCAAATGTGCCAACTCCCAAAGGTCGTGTCAGCAGTTGTCCAAGATCATTTCCTAAAAGGCAATACCATTTATGATTATGATTGGGTCATGTTTTCAGTTTTGATAGTCATTCAAAGGAATTGGGTGTGTACTCAATAAGCTCACATCAAATCACAGGTTTTTTTGCAATGATTTATAAAATATGACACGTGAGTCAGTATGTGTATCTATGTACTAGATTATACATGTTTTGCAGGTAACGGTTTACCCACAACATTTATATTTCTAGAAGTCCCGAAATTAATATTGATCGGAACCCTAAGCACTCACAGATTTACAAGGATTAAAATCAGTATCATGGCTCCTAAGAAAAGTGGGAAAATCACTCCTTTAGAACCAGAAGGCATAGAATTGCTTGAGGCTTATCCTCAAATCTTGCAGAAGTTCAAAGATGCGGGGTGGTAAAAACAAATATCTACATTTCAGGGTTATCATGAACAAATATCCATGATGTTTGTGCAAAATTTTGATGGATTTGAGACAATGGTGGGAACATTTATGATATATGTGACAAAGTATCCGTTTGGGACTGCAAGTAGGTTATCAATATATGGATAAAGATGGTGGAAGAAGGATATGTTTCCAGTCGAAATTGTGAATTGGTTTTTACTTCCAGAACATCAAAGCCCTAACTGGAGTCAGGGTATTCCACAGAATTGGATGAAGAAAGAATGGAAGACTTCTTTGATGATTATTCGCAAGTACATTACATGTGAAGGGTGATTTTCCCTTGTCCACCTTTATCATATTAGGTTGTTGATGCATTTGAATGGTGATAGTCCTCTATGTTTACCTTTATTTCTATTAAAAAGTTTTTCAAAGATGTCTAAAAGGATACAAACCCATCCTACAATTGTTGGTAAAAGTTTATTTCATCAAAGACTTATCAAGACCTTGGTTATGTATGTGTTGGGAGAAGTCCAACGTTCTTGGGACTGGTTTCTTGAATCACTCAATCTTGAAGAATAGGGATCCAAGCATAAAGCCACTCTAGAGAAGAGTTCCAATTTAAAAGCAAAAAGGGTTCCTAAATATTTTGTTACAGCACAAGAAAGTTCTCATGTAGCCAAGATATCCATATCCAACAAAAGGAAGTTGCAGTCACAGCAAGAGACTGAGGATTTACATAAATATTCCCCCGTAGCCATGATGACCAGAACACGGAAAAAGAAATTATAATAAGAGTCGGAGACAGGAATTCAAACTCAGAATAAATCTCTTGTTCCAAAAGACAAACCTAAAGAGTGTAAAGAAATTCATGTCAAAAGATCGACTAAGCATAAGATTGAACAATCCATACAAGAACAAGATGAACCTATAGTAGAAGTTAAAGGAAAGAAATTGAGCAAGAAAGGAAAGAGTAAACAAGTATTGAATTATCCTAGCAGACATAAAACCAGAGAAAAAAATAAGTTGAGGTTAAATTCAAAATCCTTATTTGATCATGCTATTAATAAATAATTTTTTATTATCCTTGATGATGATATAGAGGAAGAAAAGGAACAGTCACTAGTAACTTCTTCACAAAATTGAAAAAAATTAAATTGGAGCCTGAAGGAGAACATTATAATGAACCTGTGGAGAAACAAAGAAAGAATGAGAATGTTAAATAAATTGCAGAGAACCAAATGAGCCATGTGACTAAGGTAACAAAAAAGCTAGGTATGAAATCTAAAAATTTATCCAAGTCCTCTTTGAAATGAGACTATTTGAATGTTCTTGAAGAAAATCTAGAGAAAATTGAGATCAAGCAATAATTTGACTATATTCTAGAGACAAAAGAGTTGCATGATGTTCAGGAGATGCAAATATCAAAAAATATTGAAGCGGAAGAGATTTTTGGAGGATCATATTCAAAGGGTCATAAGTATGAATTTAGAGTAAAAAAGCCCAAAATTTCTATTGACCTAAATCAACCTGCTCCAAATGAATATTACACAGAATTTAGAATAGAAAAAAGGGATGAAAAAGATAGGGTTAAAGAATTGAAAACCACGATTATGAAATTGAAGCAGAAAAAGTGGATGATAGAAAAGTGGCATGCCAAGCAGCAAGAAAAGATAAAGAAACTTAAGAAGAAGAACAAGGATCAACAAACATTGCTCAAAGAGGTAAGAGAGACAAATATCAAACTTTATTGGCATAATGTGGTTCTGAAAACCAAGTTGAAACAAAGATAGACCAAAGGTTTTTCTTCTATTATATAGTGAAGATTTCAAGATTTAGGGCATCATACATTTTTGAATTTTTGTTGAATATAAGGAATACCTATGATAAATATTTTGAAAAATGTTATCAAAGGCTACACAGAGGCAAAGTATTTTTTAATATGTAAGGTAAATACAAGACCAACCTTTGCAATTGAGGAAGACCATGTCAGTAGACTTGTTATATATTTATCTTCATCAGTTTCTGAAGTAATTCGAGTATATACAGAATTTTCTCATCACAACATGGGTGTCCATTATTTAGGCCAATCTTGAAGGACCATCTCGGCATCATATTCACCCCGTATTTTGCGAGATCTGAATATCTCATCAGATCATAACTAGTCAAAAATCAAGTTATTTATCTAAAGACTAGGTTGAAGAGATCTGAATTATATGTATGAGAAGATATGTCTCCTAAGTTCTAGCTAGAAAATAGGATCTTATCAAAACCATATCTATAAAGTAGGATCCTTAGGAACTAATTGTTGTGTATAAAAACGGATCCGGTTGACAGAATTAAGGGTTGATTGGTTGGGAGCCATTGGCTATTTTTTAGAAAAAAAAAATTCAAATTGTAAGACAGAGACTTATTTCATTCCAGTACTAAATGGAAAAGGATATATGATGGTTAGATCTTATTTCTTGTTTATATTTATGTATTTTCTTACTTGTATGCATGTTAATATTTTGCTAATCATTGGATGTATCTTGTTTGTGAGTAAACCAGTGAAAACTTTATTGTTTTTTGTTCATAATCAGATTTGTATTTAAGTACATTTATCTTGTTTCTTGAATGATATTTGGGATCAAGAGTTTCATATGTGAGTGGACAAATTGAAAGCTTACATATTTTCTCTGTCTTTCATATTACATTTTCTATCTAATTTATCAAATTGACTGCATTTACTAAGCCATTGAGATATGAATTTGTTCTTGCATGTCTGAGATTGATATTTTTATATTATATTTGACCTAATATTCAAACCAATTTCAAAACCCATACAAATATTTATTCCTAAAACCATTGAAATAACTTGATTATGTCCTAGATTGCCCTTTAGCAGTCAAGTGCAACTTTAGGGACTAACATCTTTTGGCATCATTGTCGGGGAAGGAAACACGAAGTATTTTCCCTGGGAGAAGGACAAAGATCAGATCTAAATCTTGATGGTGGACAAGAATTTAGAAATTCATATGTGATTGTATATTATTCACTTGGAAACTCCTCTGTAGTAGTTTTGGCTCCTAAAAGAGAAGGTAAAAGACTTAAACCTCCTCTAACCTTATCATCATCTACAAAGAAAAAGGTGACCAGAAGAAACCCAGATCCAATTCATGTTCCAGCAGTGTATGATCCTAAAAAGTTATTAAGAAAGTCTAAAGGTACTCAAGGAAAGTCCTCTTATTTTAAAGATAAGTCTTCAGTTGTAGAAGTTGTACCTGAAATTAAAACAAAACCTATTATTCAATCTTCATAAATATATTTTCCTTCAACTATTTTTTAATTGAATTTAGAACAATGGAAATTATTCTCTGAGCTTATCGAAGAAGAATAAACAAACACTTTATCTATAGCTGGAGCTTTGAGAAATTTTACCAGAGATACTAAAAATGAGCTTGATCAACTTTTATCTTCATCCCCACCTCAATCTAGTTCTTCTGAAGAAGATACGCCACAAATTCAAACTTTTGACAATCCTTTATTTCTTAAACCTTCTTCCCATCTTAATTCAGAAAAGAAACCCTTGATCTCATCAGTTGAAAATCATAAACCTACAATAGCTCAACCAATTTCTTCTACCCAAGGGATTGTTTTCCCTTCTACATCTCAAATTTATCTCTTTCTAAAACCCAAATAGAAGTTGTGACAAATATGGTTGTAAACAGAATGGATGCAATTGTTGCAACAAGATATGCATCATTGATTCTACCACAAGTATTGTATGATTTCCCACCAAATGATTATATGAATGTTTTGCCAATATTTAATGGAGAGGGATAGGTCATTATTGAAGAGCACTTGAATTCTTTCTGCAGTATTGCAAAAAACTTTAATGTGGAGCATGCATATATTTGGATGAGACTTTTTGTGCAGAGTTTAGATGGAGAAGCAAGGAAATGGTTCAGAAGTCTCCCTCTTAATTCTATTGTTGATATTGATGCACTAGATGATACCTTTTTGAGACACTGGGGAGATAAGAAGGATTATTTGTATTATATCATTGAATTTGGTTCTTTGGAAAGGAAACAAGGAGAATCTATATCATACTTCACTAAAATATTCAACAAAATGTATAGTAAGATTCCAAAGGAAATTAAACCCACAGAAACATCTGCCAAAATTGCTTTTGCCAATGCTTTTGATGCTGAGTTTTCTCTTTTGTTGAGAGAAAGAAGGTCTGTCACTTTGAATTTAATGCAGGAATCATCCATTGAATTGGAATCCAATATATTGGTAGCTGTGAGGTTGAAATCAAAGAATGATAGAGAAAATAAAAAATAGAATGAAGAACTTCCTTCTTCCTCTAATACAGCATCTGATTCAAAGATTAATGAAATGGAGAAAATGTTGAAAGATTTAACATCTAAAATGGATAGAATTAAGATGGAAACAAAGCAACCTGGCAGAAATACATAGGAGGGTGGATTTGTTCTTTACAACCAATATTTGTCAATAGAAGTTGGAATTTGATACGACAAACAATATTAGTGAATATGAGGCTCTTTTACTGGTATTGAAAGCTACTAAGGATATGGGCATTGATAAAATTTTAGTTTTTGGAGATTCAGAATTAATCATTCATCAACTCAAGAATATCTGCCAGGCCAAACAAAGATTAAAGAAATACAAAAAAGAGGTATGGGATTTTGTTTAGAATTTCTTTATGGCTTTCAATATCACTTTTATACAGAGAAATTTGAATCAACAGGCAGATTCTTTAGCTTTGGCAGCTAGTAATTTCAAAACTCCATTTTTTTTAAAATTAATAGTTGAAGTTGAGGTAAGACACAGACCTTCTATACCAAACAATATCAAAAATTGGCAGGTTTTTAAAGATGATCGAGAGATTAAAATATTTTTAGAGAAAATTGGTGAATTTGTTGCCATTTCCATAGATCAAGAAAATGAAAATGATGATGTAGAAGTTCATTATGTTGATATTCTTCAAAACAACATTGTTGGCCATAAAATTATTGAGTTAAAAACCAATCATTTATCAAAGGCCTAGTTCCCAGGCTTGAGAGATTATTTGATCATAATGATGTGTCTAAAAGGTCTTCTATTCAAACAAAAGAGGCAGAAGTGGTAGATTGTGATATCAGTTCTGATTCAAATCCAAGGATGTTGAATCTATCCAAGAAATTACCAGATGAACAAAGGGACATGTATGTAAGTTTGATGAAATAGGTTGTTGATGTTTTTTCTTGGTCTTATGAAGACCTTAAGGCTTTTGATACAGAGATTATGTAGCATAATATTCCTTTAAATCCTAGATCCAAACCTTTTAAGTAGAAAAAAAAAGACAATCCAATCCATTGCTGCTACCAATAATTGAAAAATAGTTGAAAACATTGTTGAATGCCAAAATTATAGTACCATTGAGACACTGAGAATGGGTGGAAAATTTAGTACCTGTCAGGAAAAAGAATGGAGAAATAAGGTTGTGTGTAGACTTTAGAAATATGAATAGGTGTTCTCTGAAGGATAATTATCCATTACCTAAAATGGATCATATTTTACAAAGAGTGGTAGTGGATCAAAGGATCTCCATGCTTGATGGATATTCAGGTTATAATTAGATATCAGTAATGGAAGATAAAAATAAGACAGCTTTTACTACTCCCTGGGGCACCTTCATGTATGAAAAAATGCCCTTTGGAATCATGAATGCAGGATCAACTTTCCATAGAGCCATGGACATTGAACTCATTGGTGAGAAAGACAAATTCATGCTAATCTATCTTGACGACATTACTATTTTCTCAAAATATGATGATGAGCACTTACAACATCTTAAGAAGACATTTGAAAAGTGTAGAAGGTATGGTATATCATTAAACCCTAAGAAGTCTCATGTTTCCATGGAAGAAGGTAAACTCTTAGGACATATTGTTTCAGCAGAAGGAATCAAGATAGATCCTGAAAGGGTAAAGGCCATCCAAAAGATAGACATTCCAAGGAATAAGAATTCTATCCAATCCTTCACAGGTAAAATCAATTTTTTAAGAAGATTTATACCCAATTTTGCGGAAATCATCAAGATTATTACTGATATGTTGAATAAAGATGCAGAAATAAAATGGCTACCTGAGGTAAAGGAATCATTTGAAAATATTAAGCAAGCTTTAATTAAATCTCTTGTCCTCATCAGTCCAAATTACTCTAAAGAGTTTTTGATTTTTTCATCTGAAGATACCATTGTTGTTGTTCTCTTGCAAAGAAATGATGAAGGGTATGAACAACTATCTCTTTATTCAGTAAGACTCTAAGGGATTCATAATTAAAATATGATATCATAGAGAAACAAGATTGCGCTCTGGTAACAGCATTGAAGTCTTTTAGAGTGTATGTTCTACATTATGAGATTATTGCATATGTTCCAAGTAGTTTTGTCAAGGAAATTCTGGTTCAACCAGATAGTGAAGGAAAAAGGGGAAGAACGATAACCAAGATTATGGAATGTAACATTGTCATAAATCCTATTAAATTGATTAAGGGACATGGTCTTGCAAAATTACTGACAAAATCAAATTGTAAAGCAATCGGATTGCAGTATATCTCCAACAGATCAATTAATTCAATATTACAGATTGAAGAAATTGGTTCACAGGTAAACAAAAAATATCTTTCTTCACCATGGTATAAATATATTCTTCAGTTTCTACAAAGCCTTCAATATCCTCCTGATTTAGATAAATATAAGTTCAAAACTATTAAACTTAAATCTATGAAGTATTGCATTATCAATCAATTTTTGTTTTGGAGAGATCCTAATGGAATTATGCTAAGATGTGTTGATGAGGAGGAAGAAAAAGATATTTTCAAGGAGTTTGTGGGGGACATCATCATTGGAAAGCCACAGTTTTCAAAATGCTAAAAGCAGGTTATTACTGGAATGTATTGTTCTCTGATGTGTTCACTCAGGTCAGGGCATGTGAACCATGTCAAAAGTTTGCAGGAAAACAGAAATTAATGTATATGCCTATGAAACCCATCATTGCTCATGGACCTTTTCAATAGTGGGGACTGGTTTTCATTGGGGAAATTCATCCTCCATCTTCTAGAAAATGTAAATGGATACTCACATATACATATTACTTTACTAAATGGATTGAAGCAATCCCAAACAAAATGCAACAGATAAGGTAATCATGATTTTTCTTGAATTAAATATTTTATCTAGATTTGGGTGTCCTAGAAAGTTAATCATTGATAATGCCCAAGCCTTCAAGTCTAATTCAATGGTTGAGTTTTGTAATAAATACAACATCAAGTTGGTTCACTCCACTCCTTATTATCCATAGGGAAATGGATTAGAAAAATTCTCCAATAAGAGCCTTATAAGTATCATTAAAAAATTGCTCACCGAAAATAAGAGATCATTTGATTCAAAATTGAAATTTTCCTTATGGGTTGATTGAATCAATACTAAGAAATCTATTGGAACTTCACCTTTTCAAATGGTTTATGGAATAGAGGTTGTATTTCCAACTCAACTTGGTTTACCTGTTCTCAAATTTCTGCAAGAAGAGTTAGAAGAGCCCAAGGATTTTCAAAGAAGAATTTTCCATATCATAGAAGTTCAAACATGGTAAGTTTGATAATTTATGGTATGGTCCTTTCAAAATATCTAAGGTCATGAATAATAATTCTTTCCTCTTACAAAATTTGGATGATAGTGAAATATTGGGAGGCCCAGTGAATGGGAGGTTTCTAAAACACTACTTCTTTTAAACCAACCAAGGGTTTTCAGTTTGTACAGTATGTTTGGTTTTGTTTTGGTGTGATTAGTTGATTGATTCAAATAAGACTCCATGATCCCAATGGAAACACTACTCTGCAATTTTGTGGTTTTTATTTTCTTTGGATTACAAAATAAATGGATGGCAGAGAAGGGAAACAAATTACAGTGAAAGTTTAATGACAATCAGGGAGATAAAGGCATTGGTAAGCAGGTTCTTAAAGTTTCACCATGAAACATTATCCCCAGAACGAGCCAATGTTAGTCCTTAATTTTTTTAATAATTGTTGAACTACTCCTTTCCCTACCCTACCCTTTCCTAGCATCATTTTTTACTTTGATTTTCTTCTTCTGTACTCTTTAAGTGTTCTTTCATTATCCTTTCTAAGCATTTTATGACATGTATTAGTGCGATAAAATTTATAATGAGACAATGATAATATTTTCCATCAAGATGCAAGTCGCTTTTTTCGTTTTAATATTGAAATTATGAAAAGGGAAAAAGGCACTACAAGAATATCATTATTCTTATAACACCATAAATAATCATTGATTCAAATGCGCCAACTCCAAAAGGTCATGTTGAAAGTTTTCTGAGATCATTTCCTAAAATCCAATACCATTTATGATTATGATCGGGTCGTGTTTTCAGTTTTGATAGTCATTCAAAGGAATTGGGTGTGAATAAGCTCACATCAAATCACAGGTTTTTTCGCCATGATTTCTAACATATGACACATGAGTCATTAGTGTATCTATGTATTATATTATACATGTTTTGTAGGTAACAATTTTCCAACATCATTTATATTTCCAGAAGTCCCAAAATTAATATTGATCGAAACCATAAGCACTCAAAGATTTACAGGGATTAAAATTAGTATCATGCTTCCTAACAAAAGTGGAAAAATCACTCGTTTAGAACCAGAAGGCCTAGAATTTCTTGAGGCTTATCCTCAAATCTTGTAGAAGTTCAAAGATGCAGGATGATATGAATTTTTCTCTACATTTCAGGGTTATCATAAACAAATCTCCATGATGTTTGTGCAAAATTTTGATGGATTCGATATAGTGGTGGGAAGATTTCTGATACATGTGACAGAGCATTCGATTGGGACTGCATGCAGGTTATCAGTGCATGGATATATTTGGTGGAAGAAGGATATGTTGTCAGTCAAAATAGTGAATCAGTTTTTACTTCCAGAAAATCAAATCCCTAACTAGAATCAGGGTATTCCACATAATTGGATGAAGAAATAATGCCAGGTTGCTTTGATGATTATTCGCGGGTACATTACATGTGAAGGGTGGTTTTCCATTCTCCACCTTTATCATATTAGGTTGTTGATGCATTTGAACGGTGATATTCCTCTATGTTTACCTTTCTTTATATTAAATTTTTTGTCAAAGATGTCTAAAAGGATACAAACCCATCCCGCAGTTGTTGGTAAAATCTTATTTCATCAAAGACTTATCAAGACCTTGGTTATGTATTCATTGGGAGAATTCCAACGTTCTTGGGACTGGTTTCTTGAATCACTCAATACTGAAGAACAGGGATCCAAGCATAAAGCCACTCTAGAGAAGAGTTCCAATTTAAAAGAAAAAAGGGTTCCTAAAGCTTCTGTTATAGCGAAAGAAAGTTCCCATGTAGCCAAGATAACGAGATCCATCAAAAGGAAGTTGCAGTCACAACAAGAGACTGAGTATTTACAGAAAGATTCCCCTATAGCCAGGATGACCAAAACACGGAAAAATAAATTAAAAGCAGAGTCAAAGATGGAAATTAAAACTCAAAATAAATATCATGTTCCAAAAGACAAACCTAAAGAGTGCAAAGGAATTCATGTCAGAAGATCAACTAAGCGGAAGATTGAATAGTCCATACAAGAACAAGATGAATCGGAGGCATAAGTTAAAGGAAAGAAATTGAGCAAGAAAGGAAAGAGTAAACAAGTATTGAATTATCCCAATAGACCTAAAACCAAGGCAACTTATAAGTTGAAGTTAAATTCAAAATCCTTATTTGATCCTGTTATTAAGAAAGAAAATTTTATTATCCTTGATGATGATACAGAGGAAGAAAAGGAACAGTCACCAGTAACTTCTTCACACAAATTGAAAAAAGTTAAATTGGAGCCTCCATAATAACATTATAATGAACCTATAGAGAAACAGAGAAAGAATGAGAAGGGTAAACAAATTGCAGAGCACCAAATGAGGCATGTGACCAAGGTAACCAAAAATCTAGGTCTGAACTCTGAAAATTTATCCAAGTCCTCTTTGAAACAAGACTATTTGACTGTTCTTAAAGACAATCTAGAGAAAACTGAGATCAATCAAGAATTTGACTATATTCCAAACAAAAAAGAGCTACAAGATGTTTAGGAGATGCAAATATAAAAAAGTGTTGAAGAAGAAGAGATTGTTGGAGGATCATCTTCAAAGGGTCATAATTATGAATTTAGAGTAAAAAATCCCAAATTTTCCATTGACCTAAATCGACCTACTCCATATGAAGATTATACATAATTCAGAATAGAAAAAAAGGGATGAAAAAAGACAAGGTTAAATAATTTCAAACCATGATTATGAAATTGAAGCAGGAAAAGTGGAATGCCAAGCAACAAGAAAAGTTACAGAAACTTGAGAAGAAGAACAAGGATCAACAAACATTGCTCAGAGAGGTAAGAGAGACAAATATCAAACTTTTATTGGCATAATGTGGTTCTGAAAACCAAGCTGAAACAAAGACAGACCAAAGGTTTGCATCTACTATACAGTGAAGATTTCAAGATTTGAGGCATCATACATTTTTTACCTTTTGTTGAATACAAGGAATGCCTATGCTAAATATTTTGACAATGTTATCAAAGGCTACACAGAGGCAGAGTATTTTTTAATATGTAAGGTAAATACAAGAGAAACCTTTGTAATTGAGGAATACATTGTTAGTAGACTTGTTATATATTTATCTTCATCAGTCGTTGAATTAATTCAAGTCTATACAGAATTTTCTCATCACAACGGGGGTGTCCATTCTTCAGGACAATATTGAAGGACCAGCTCAGCATCAGATTCACCACTTATCTTGTGAGATCTGAATATCTCATCAAATCAGAACTAGTCAAAAATCAAGTTATTTATCTAAAGACTAGGTTAAAGAGATCTGAATTATATGTATGAGAGGATATGTCTCCTAAGTTATAGCTAGAAAATAGGATCTTATCAAAAATGTATCCAGAAAGTAGGATCCTTAGAAACTAATTATTGTGTATAAAAGGGGATCTGATTGACAGGTTGGGAACCATTTGCCATTTTTTAGAAAACTTTGTTCCAAATTGTAAGACAAAGACTTGTTTCATTCTAGTACTCAATGGAAAAGGTTATTCGATGGTTATATATTATTTCTTATCTATATCTCTATCTTTTCTTACTTGGGTGCATGTTAATATTTTGCTAAGCATTGAATGTATCTTGTTTGTGAGTAATCCAGTGAAAAATTTAGTGTTTGCTTGTTCATAATCAAATTTGTATTTAAGTACATTTCTCTTGTTTCTTGAATGATATTTGGGATCAAGAGTTTCATATGTGAGTGGACAAATTGAAAGCTTACATATTTTCTTTGTCTTTCATATTACATTTTCCATCTAATTTATCATATTGACTACCATTTACTAAGCCACTGAGATATGAATTTATTCTTGCATGTCTGAGATTGATATTTTTATATTAT
>ML832398.1:9045-45969 GCA_009831015.1 Picea engelmannii | reverse complement strand
CCATCCATGGCCTTGTGTTTATAGTGGTCATGGCCTTCAACTAACCTACTCTTGGTGTGAAAAGAATGAGCCAGAGTTGATTCAGATATGTGCCAAAGTGACCTTGAACCACTTGCTAGGTCTTGTATTCAATTCATACAAGGCTTGAGGTTTGTCAGCATCAATTGTGCCACTGGGCACAATATTGATGTGTTTGACTAACTTGCATGACTTTCAAAGGAAATGTTGCACAAGATTCAATAGAGAAATTCATGGAAGTGTTTGAAACCACTATTATAAAAAAAATTATCCACCTTTGAATTGAATTTTAATAGCCATGGGATAGATTTATTATGTTGTGTCTTTATACACTGGTGATGTTTTTTGGTGATTGGTGGAATATCTTTGTGAGTGATATTTAGGTAATAACATTTTCCCCCTGGTGTATGAGGTTAGGAGCTACCGTATAGATTAAATGCATCATCATTTGTTGTCCTTTATGCATATAAGTTGTGACACACACTAGAGAGAGAAAGAGAGAGAAATCCATGACCAAGAAAAAGACATTTTGTGAAGATATGATGAAGACTCACCTGTGAACAAACCAAACATCCCTAGGCATATGATTCTTTATACAAACAAGATGAACATTTCCCATGCTCATGAATTTATAAAAATATTACAAAAGTATACATGTGTGTAGGATCGCATGTATGAACACGTTGAACTTTCTTAGGGATAATTTATAATATTGTAATTGGAAAATCAATGATGAAAAAACATGTGTAATAAACATGTTTCTCCCAACTTGTAATTAATCATGATTGATGATTTTCATGCAATGGCATAGAAAACATTGTAATTATATTATTGTTTGATTTAAATTTCAACCAGCTGACTGTGGGGTGAAGCCATAAAAGTAATAGTCATGTTACCATTAGAGGAAAGAGAGGAGGTTCTTTTAAGCTAAAGGACTACAAGCCTCCTTGCTGAAGAATTAATTTGGAAGTGTTCATATTATTTCCCTTAGCCCCGATTTCAAGGAAAATTAGTTAATGAGGGAGGTTGGTAGTTGAACAACCAACCACCCCAATGAATGGAAGTATGGAGGGTTGCCAAAGGGGCAGGAATTTTTCAGCTAGAGGACAGCAGGAAAGATCACCATGGGTCCCAATGATTGACCTATGAGTTTCCTTCTAAGAGAAGAAATAGAAGGATAGTTTGGTAACCTTCCCAAGCTATGCATACAAGAGAATCACACGAGGGTAGACAACAAGACAGAAAGGAGAGGAAGCAAGGGGTGCGTGCAAGAGAGAAGAAGAGATCTGAGTTTTTGGGTCTGAGGAAAAGATCTAGTGGAAACACCTAGTGGAAATGAGAAGGTTGGCTCGTGATGAGACCCCCTTTCTCTCAGCCATGCAACTGAGATTACCCTGGTTTGGTGATGAGATGATGGCAATGTCATACCACTAGATATTCATGGACGTGATAGGTCATCTCGTGATGAGACCTCATGTCCTTCAATTAACCTTTTAATCATTCGTTATTAAATTTTGGGTCCCCTTTACTCAAAGATAAGTGTTTCACTACTTTCTTGGGTGATCCCTAGGAGAAGCATTTGGAAGGTTTATACAAGGATTTTGTCTTTTACCCAACATCAACTCCTCTAGACCTTTAGCCCCTTCTTCCCGTAGAATGAGGGACAACCCCCTCTTGGGTCAATACACCCTAAAATCGCAAGAGATAATCAAATGGAGGGGAGTAATGATGGAAAGTGGTAAGTATGGTTGGGAATGGTATGATAGTTCATTAAGGTATTTCCTAGTAGCAAACCCATTCCCAACGAAAACCACTTACTAGGGAACAATGTCAACCACCAAGGTGAAGCAGGGCAAAAGGCATAATGTCCAAGCATATATCATGAAATCTAGAGAAATCTAAGATACAACATACTCAACTGGATTAAATATTGAAATAATGCTCACCATAATACTAACTTGTACCTCATGGAGCAAGGCCCACTGCCTTCCGGAAGTCAGCTGATGTGGTGGATTCCATCTGCAAATCTATGACCATTTGTGGTGGTTAGTGGGTTTTCCATCTGTACAAAAGCATATCATTGGACATGTAGTCTCTTGGCACTCTATATTTGAAACATGAGGGCCTCGAGACATAATCTCCCTAGTTATCCACAAAATAGGGATAACAAGCTCGATAATTGTTCTATTGGAAACCTCTTGTGTTTTGAATAAGGGAGAGATTGTATGGGATTGCATATGTTTTGCATATCTAAACATTAGGAACCTATATGTTTCTTTGAAATATACTAATATTACATGATGATGTTGTTGGAACCGCCCTTGTTTTTCTAGCTCGTCACAAATTTCATTCTTAATGCTTGAAATCTAAAAATGGTTTTCATTTTTCCCGCTGAGATATCGATGATCTCTTAAGCTTGATCACGCGAGCAGTGATGCTTATTCCACTCTTGAAACAAGTCCTACCTGTCGTAAAATGTTTCCTCTTTCATTCTACTTCAGGATCTTGTAGATTGGATACGATAACTCATGCAGTTCACACGTCCCAAGTCACGAAACAGTGAAGTCGTTTTAACTTTTCACTCAAAACAGTAACGAGGGTAAAGTTTTCCCCAACTCATGATTAAACGTCGTTCGGGTTTCATGCCTCGGCGTTCACCAAACCCAAAAATTTATTTTCATAGCCCCGATAGCCAAGAACACGAGGTCCTTATTTGAGTAACTCATGTCAAGGTTAAGGGTAAAAGCTAAACCGTGGTAAAAAAATTCTCTCGGCGTTTCGCCACTCGGCGCTATCTCTTTCGAAAGTTACACCGTCTAAACCCCGACTCGCGAGATCACGATGCAGTTATAACGTGATTAATTAATCACTTAATCCAAGATTATCTTCCCTTTAATTAAGTCATGTTATCACGATCTCGTGGCTTCACAGCTCGGCATGTAAATCTCCCAGAAACTTATCTTCGAAGCTCTGAGTCGCGATATGGAAAATATAATAATTATAAAATTAATCAAGCCCAAATCATGATTACCTTTTATTAACCAAAATTGATCTTCGCAGTCTCGGGTGTTAGAGACTCAAAATGTTTAAGTAAAATCCCCGATATAACGAGTACCGAAACATTGTTAACAGCAGTAAAATTGGATTAATTAAGCTAAATCAATGAATATCCCACGCTTTGATGTCTGCATGATTTACGAGGTATCCTTTTTCCTCCATGCGCCAACTGAAATTTTAAAAACGCCAAAATTTATGACATTAATGAGGAAATAGGGTAAATCGATGTATAAGATCGGATTTTTACCGCAGAATTTATTTCCAAATGTGATTTGACAAACTTTTTTTGAAAGGTACCAAGTTTTTTGAGTATATATAAGAGTTGTCTTTCATTATAACAAATGCATTTTCATAGCACACAGAGCTCATCACTTCTGAGTAAACTGAATTTTGTATGTATACGCAGTTCTATCGCAGAAGAGCTAAAATACAAGCTTCATCCATGGCTCCGCGAAAAGCAGCAAAGGCAAATGTTGAGGTTTCGGGACAAGGCTCAGACAATGTCTTCGATACTTCGCCCCGAAGTATCAACTCAGTCCCTAACTGGTCATATGTTTCAAATATTCTGCAATCAGAATTGGTGGATTATTCCAACGACTCCGATGACAACGAAAGAGATGATATAACCACCAAGTATAAAATAGTCGTCCAATCTGGAATGCACAGAGTAGTAGCCAAGCCACGATTGCCTCCATATTATGACATGGTCTGATGGGCATTGGATCATGTGGACATACTGACCAGGACTATCATGAATGAGCAGAAAGTCACCATCGATACTTTCAGGCTGGAACATCTGCAATCCATGTATAAACTGCCTGTTACGTCCGACCACACATATGGCGCTAAGTTCTTGGAAGAATTCAAGGAGAAGGAATGCGTACAATATGATAAAACCATGTCTAGTTTGATAAAGGATTAGGTTTCAAACACCCTGAAGTTCAGAGCTGATACCCATGGCATTTATTCAATCGCTTCGTTAGAACCGCAGTATAAATGTGGCCATGATGACATGACGGTTATATGGGAAAGAGGACACATCGCATTTTTTCCTTGCGTGGGTGCCCCTAATGTTTCGGGTCACCGAAGGTTGTTCCTTTAATTGGGCAAAGATGCTTTCGGATAGCTTGACCAATCGGGTCACAGAGTATCGGGAGCAGAAGGAGAATGGGAAGGCGTCGTCATTCTTCATGTCCGTGTACATTATGGATGCAATTTGTTTTATGACACCATTTCCATTAATGAGTTGGAGTTGGACTCCGACCGAAGACGAACCCATACATGTGTATCACATAAAATTATGGGAAAACAAAGAGGAATTTTTTTCTTATGAAATTTTTAACTGGGTAATGGTGCCCCTGCATGTCACTATTTTTGTTCACCCGCCACCCCAGATCTCAGACAGCATAGTGACAAATCTGAGCAGCATAGCAGACTGGTACGTAGAAGCAGAATTTTCATGCCTCAGAGTTTTCGGGGCTTCTGTTCCACCGCATGCGCTGCCATTGTTCATTCCTAACAAGTTGGCTTGTCGCGAGGTTGTCCGACAAACGGTAATTGGCGGTGTAAGCAAAGAACTTAAAGGGTACTCAAAGAAGGTATGGCCATCGTTTCCCATTCATTTGAATTCTTATTCTTTATTAGATTTTGGGCATGCCAAAGCCGAGGCCGCAACCCTACAAGACCTAAATTTTGTCTCCATCGAATACAAGAAGCACGATCCGCAGAGGGTCGTGAGAAACCATTTGGAAAATTGCGGACTCAAGAGATTCGAGCATGAGAATTCACCTCCAGATGATATTTTCCGAGGAGCAAGGTCTTATGAGGAGATTCTATCCTGGATACAATCCTTGGCACCCGAGGAAAGAGCCAATGTTTTGAAGTTCCAGGAACATCGACGTAGTTGTCTTCCCGCAGTGTTGCGAGGTGAGGGTCCGAGTATGTCGGAGGAGAAACAGAAGGATGCTGAAGGTTCTAAGGACGCGACTCCCGACCAAGGAAAAAACCAAGACGAGGGGGAGCAAACGAAGAGTCTGGATGCAGAAGAAAAGACTCCAGACCTGCCAAAGAAACAAAATTCGGAGACAGAGATAAAGACTCCAGAACAGTTGAAGAAGTAAAGTCCGGTCGATACTCCAGAAAAATCGGCGAAGCAGATCGGAGAACCCATCACATAAGTTACCCCCTTGCAATCGACGTAGGGAAATATCGATGCAGGATGGATATTCAATGAAGAGCTGAGGCCCATTAGAGTAGAAGAACTCCCTCCGAATGAGTTTTTCTTTGATAAAAAGAGAAAGGCAGTAGTGAAAAGGGAATTCTATCAAGAAGGAGAATCAACTACGAAGAAATATAAAGTCATAACTGGTGGAAAGGACAAGAAAAATGAGCAGTTTGCTACTGAAATAGCAGGGACACTAGGAGCATATGCCTCGGTGAATCAATTCTCAGTCGGGCTCTTAAAGAACCAACTTAAAAGAAAAAATTGCCTAATTAGGACCCTTGAAGCCAGACTGGCCACAACAACAGAGACTGCTAAAGACCAGGCGAGCGTGGGAATAGAGCAGGCCAGATTGGACAATAAGAACGAGATAGAGATGCTCAAAACTAAGCTCGAGAAAGCACAGATAGTGGTCTGGGATGGTTGGATGCAAGCGAGCCAGCAGAGGGATTTGATAGAACAGCTACAGGCTAGGGTGGAGATCGTCAAGAACAGAATGATAGACATCGGGATGTTCAAATCCTATGTGATCGAGATTCGGAGAAGAGTCTCTGTGGTGCAGCGAAATTTGCTCGCCAAGGTAGAAGCGATCAGGGACAACTGTCTGTTGGTAAATCAGGTTTTCGAGAACCTATTTACCAGAGAAAGGGATGCCGAAGTGGCTCGGGTCGCCTTCCAGGAGTCTGTGATAACCACGAACAACAGGGTTTCGGCAGGTACTCCCAAGTTCACCATTCTAAAGGAAACATTATGTTAAAGGAATGGGAGCATAACATCGTCGAAGGCAAGCAGCAAGCCAAGAAGATAACTGATTCCTTAGAGGAGGCCTTTAATTCTATAGACGGCGATCTACTGGGTATTGACAGCGGAGGTAATGCCGAGACATTGATGCAAATGAATGTGGAAAGGATCTTGCTTGATCTGAAGGAAAAGGAAGAGAGAGATTCAGCTGATATTTCTCAGATGACTATGGTGGACATAGTCCAAGTAGATAAATGCATGATTAAACCCAGTGTGCAATTATGCGCCATTAACATTATAGATGGATAGATGGAAGACAGGCTGCAGCAGTTAGCCCGAGAATGTTACTTCTTTGAAGCCAGCTATCAAGTAGAACCATCGCGGCTAATATCTCAACTGATTGAAAGGTGTGTCGCCTATACAGAGCTCGCGTGAGGACAAATGTCTGGCACCAAGTGAAGACAGAGAAGAAGAAATGGAGCGATTTCTCTCCTCCCTGTCATAACCGAAATTTTGTGACTTTTGAGATTCTATCTTACTTGTAAAATTGTATAAATATACCACAGAAAGAAATAAACATGGTTGGACCTTTTTGTGTCATTTGTAACAGAGTTTTTTACATTTGAGAGTTAATACAAGCAAATCTGAAGATTCTCAATAACGTCATGACTGTGTTACAAGTTTGCTTCATTGTATCTCATATTTCATTTCATTTAATATTCTTAATTTAGTACGACCACTACTATAGCGAATGAATTTTGGTTTTCTGTAATCGTTTACTATTTTTCCTCTGTACCAGCTATCAGCGGGTGTAAGACCAGTCTACATTTTTAGAATTCTACACATATTCTCTGCTACATCGGTTATTTCCTTACAATATTCCTCTTATGTTTATATGTGAGATTTCCCTCTGACAGGAGCCTTACACTATAGACAACTAAATGTTTTTCTCCCACCTCGCACCTTTTATTAAAATATAATACAGTTACGGGAACGAGCCTTTGATTTGCATCCCTATTTTATTCCTGAAACTGTAAATTCTCTTTTATACGACCAAATTGAGACAGCACTTAATCTCTCTCTGAATTTTTTTCCACCTTTATTGTTCCTCCATGACTGTCCCTGTACCAACACAGCCTAATATCGAACCCGGACTATTGAACCAAATGCACATTGCCTTAAACCTTTTCGACACAATTCTTAAAATGGCTACTAACTGGGTCGAACTTGAACGTTCATGGGCAACCATTGAACAAGACATAACTACCCAGGAATAGTTGGAAGCTAGACAACGCCAACGTAGAAATCTTCCCTAGTTTCCCTTACCGAAGGTGGACGTTTCTCTCTTATCCATTTTTTACCCACTTTCGGATGCCTTGACACTGTACTTCTAAGCCTTAAGAACAGACTCTGGAACAACATCTTTCTGGCTCCATTGTCGGGGACCGAAGTTACGAAATATTTTTCCCTGGGAAAACGAAATTTTTTTTTCGTTGAAAGTGTTACAAAGAGTACAAAGAGTACAAACCTTTTAAGGCTTCCTAATCTTTCACTTGGCGACTCCACAGATAATAAACTGGCATCTGGTCGAAGGAATACCAGACAAAACCTGGATGGTAAGCAGATTACGCCAGTTACCGATCCCAAAAAGATTCTAAAAGCGAGAGGCTCTCTCAAGCCAACCATTGCAGTTTACAAACTTAAAACCCCACCGCTAAAGATTAAAAGTTCTTCTGAACCCTCAACTTCGCTCAGTCCTCTCTTTGATACTAAAGTTTCAACGCCAAATTTCTCTGAAATTAGGAGTGATATTCATCCGATAGTCCCATTAGTACACAAAGGAAAGGACCCTATTGAAAGTTCATCGGATTTTGACATACCATATTTTCTTCAGTTGAATTTCCCGACTTCGCCAAAATCTGAAGAGTGTGTTACACACTCGGTTTCCACACCCGTCGGTTCTCCCGATTTCATCTCTTGAAAATCCGAGGAACAAAGTCCTCGCGTTCCTTATCTTTCCTTGTCGGATTTCCCTCTTCACGAAGAAAACAAAGAGTCACTTTTAATTTTCCAAAACCCCCTTTATAATTTTCCCCAAATAATGATGGCATCTATTGGAGGAGGAGGTGGAGGGTTTGTAGGAGGAGGTGGAGGGTTTTTCGGAGGAGGAGGGGGAGGAGCCCCTCTAGGAGGAGCTGGAGGCCAAGGGCCTTCCCCCCCTCCCAGATTTTTTGTGAAAGTTGCAGCCAAATATGCTCCCTTAGTATTGCCCGTCCCTCTACATGACCTTCCCAAAAATTACATAAAAAATCTACCAAAATTCACAGGGAAAGGGGATCTAACCACGGCAAAACATATTAATTTCTTCGATCAATTCACTGACATTTTAGGTATCGAGCATGAGGACGTATATTCGAGAATCCTTGTCCAAACCTTTGAAGGTCAGGTCCAAACTTGGTTTCGAAGCTTACCCGCAGCTTCTATCTTGTCTTATGACGCTTTGGAAGATGATTTCCTTAGACAATGGGGCGAGAGAAAAGACCATCTCTATTATTTAACCGAATTCAGGTCCTTAAGAAAGAAGAATTCCGAAACAGTCATGGAATTCATTCAAAGATTCAACAAACTGTACAATAAAATCCCAGCCGAGGTTAAACCGTCCCAACCCATGGCCAAAGTGACTTTCGTCAGAGCTTTCGAGCCGTATTTTGCACTCCTTTTGTGAGAAATAAGGGGAGCCACCCTGAACTGAATGTAGGACGATGCGGTAGAAATAGAATCTAATATGATGGCTTCAGGTAAGCTTAAAGCTAAATTAGAAACTGGAAACCGAGAGGCCAAACACTTTAGAGAACAAGCTGGTCCTTCAGGGTCTAATAGATCCGCAGATGATAGGGTGGACGATATGGCCAGAGTGATTAAAGAACTGTCAAATAAAATATCCATAATGGAACTCGAATAGGCTAAAGCTGACTCTTTCCCCAAAAAGGATTTCAAGAGGAACCCCAACCCCCCGAACCAACAAAGACAAATAAAAAATGAAGATCAAAATATACAGGCTCCCTTAAAGAGTAAAAATTTTATAGGAGCGAATGATTTTCAGGACTTCGGAGATTCGGATAATGATGTCACGAACTTCGGTGATGACTTCACTCAACCATATCTTACTCGAGAAGACTATGAAAAATCTCTAAACACGCCACAACCATCGAATAGGGGTGAAGAAGGCGATCACACTGATCTCTGTGGATCTCAACCCGAAACTGAGATGATAATGGCTGAGTTTCAACCAAAGTACAACTTAAGATCTAAGAGTAAGCCCACCTCAACTACTCAACCCAAGAAAATCCTCCAAAGAGGTCAAGCTTATGAGCCTCCTTCGGAAGAGACCTTATTACCCAACAATAAAATGAAAACGGTAATCACACAAGAATCTGAAGTGGAAAAAGTTGAAACTCAAGCACAAGGAACTGAACCGACAAATAAAGTTACGTTTTCAACCAGGACCATAAGTGATAAAGCGGTCCAGACAATTAAGTCTGAAAGAAAGGATTTGGAAGTCTCAACCAAAGAAAGAGACAAGGCAAGCGGAAATTTTAGTTTTGAATATAAGATAAATAAAATTAAGATACCAATCCCTTTGGTAGAATTAGCAAAAAACCCCGCTTATCGGAAGCAAATTACCAAAGCGATGGGCGTCTCTGAGCTAGAAAGACAGTTTGATGTTTTAAACCTGGAAGATGACAAACCTAACATCACCTTTGGTCCCCATTTTGAAGGGGCCAAAGACACCATTTCTCCCTTTTATATCACTCTGAATGTGTATGATCAATTGCTACATAATTGTATGTTAGACTCCGGATTATGCCCAAGATTATTATGGACAAGTTGGGTATCCATATCACCAGACCTTATGGAGATCTATACTCCTTTGAATCAAGAAGGGTTAAGTGTATGGGGATGATTAAAGATTTGGTAGTTACCCTGGCGCAGGTCCCGGTTAAGAGTATCCTGATGGATGTGGTTATCGCAGATATTCCCCCTAAGTATGGCATGTTGTTATCTAGGTCATGGGGAGCCAAGTTGGGGGGTTCTCTTCAATTAGACATGACGTATGCCACAATCCTTGTGTTCGGTGGTCAGTTCACTCGGTTTTACAGAGAAACGAGATTATCATATACAGTGAGTGACCCTCAAAACCCAAACAATTTCCCTATTTACATCGTGGACCAAGATCTGGGAAATTGCATCTTGTCTTTTGATGATGGTTTGGATGGTTGTTCGGAGGAAATCGACATAAAGCGGGAAGAGTCAAGTCACATGACAGAGGATCTGTGTAACATCGGAGTCTGGAAAATGTATTTTGACAGTGCTTTATCTTCTGAAGGGGCGGGTGCAGGAGTGCTTTTAGTGGCTCCAGAAGGTAAATTCATTGTTCCTTTCTCCTACAAACTGCAGTGGGACATAGATTACACTAACAACGTATGCAAATATGAAGCATTGATCTTAGGATTAGAGGCTGCCAAAAAGCTCAATATAAGTAACTTGGAGGTATATGGTGATGCAGAGTTAATAGTCAAACAAATAAACCGACAGTACCTATCCAAGCATCCCATACTAAGAACATACCAAAATTGTGCTTGGGATATCATGGAAAACTTTTTCTCATCCGTAAATGTCCATTTTATCCCTCGCGCAGAGAACCTACATGCTAATGCATTGGCAAAGGCAGCTTCAACCTTCTCTCCTCCCACGGCTTTCAAATTGAAGTACCACATTGAAATCAGATACAAACCCTCTATACCAGACAATATCCAACACTGGAAAGTCTTTGAAGATGACGAACAAATTCAAAAATTTCTTGCAGCAGTGGGTGAGTTCTCTGAAACTCATCCAGACCAAGAGAATCAAAATGACCCAATGTGGATCATGCAAGAGGGGGAAGATCCTGAAACCTTCCGAGAAAAAATTGCGGATCATCGTATGTTGGTCCTTAAAAGCAACCAGATTCTGAAAGGCTTGATTCCTTTAGAAAGACTTTTTGATCAGAACGATGTACCTGTGAAATCCACTTTGCATCCCCAACCAGAAGAAGTAGAGGACTGTGATATAGGAATTGAAAAAGAATCTAGGGTGGTAAAAATATCCAAGTTCCTCCCTCCTGAAGTAAAAGATAAGTAAAAAGACCTACTCAGATAGTACAAAGATGTTTTCTCCTAGTCTTATGATGAGCTAAGAACATATGACACTTCCATAATTGATCACAAGATACCTTTGAAGCCTGGGGTCAAATCGTTTAGGCAAAATCTTGGGCAAATTAACCCCATTTTGTTACCTGTGATTGAAAAAGAAGTTAAGAAACTTTTAGACGCGAAAATAAGCGTACCTCTGAGATACTCAGACTGGGTAGCAAACCTAGTCCCGGTCAGGAAAAAGAGTGGGGAAATCAGACTGTGTGTGGATTTATGAAACTTAAATAAGTCATCTCTCAAGGACAATTATCTGCTGCCCAAAATGGACCATGTGTTAGAAAAAGTTGTTGGAGCAAACCGAATTTCTATGATAGATGGGTTCTCTGGTTATAATCAAATCGCTATGAATGAACAAGACAGGGAAAAAATTTCTTTCACCACACCATGGGGTACGTTTATGTATGACAAAATGCCTTTTGGTTTTATGAATGCAAGGGCCACATTCCAGCGTGCTATGGACATCGCTTTCATAGGAGAAAGGGACAAGTTTGTAGTCATTTACCTCGACGATTTGACGGTTTTCTCTAAAACCGATGAAGAACACTTGATCCATCTAAAACAGACTTTCGAAAAGTGTCGCAGGTTTGATCTATCTTTGAACCCAAAGAAATCACATTTCTCTATGCGAGAAGGTAAGCTTTTGGGCCATATCGTATCTAGGGATGGAATCAGGATTGATCTTAAGAGGATTGAAGCAATAGATTCTATAAGTATTCCCAGAAATGTAAAAGAGATTCAATCTTTCTTAGGAAGAATAATTTTTTTACGAAGGTTTATTCCCAATTTCGCTGAGATTGTCAAATTGATCACAGGGATGTTGAAGAAAGACAGCGGAGTAAATTGGACAACTGAGGCCAGAGCATCATTCGCGCATATTAAGAAAGTCATAAGCGAGGCACCTGTGTTAGCAAGCCCAGACTATCTGAAAGATTTTCTTATCTTCTCATTTGCCTCTGAAAATACTATCGTCGCGGTGCTCCTACAAAATAATGAAGAAGGATTCGAACAACCAATCACGTTTTTTAGCAAGAGCCTTAGAGACACAGAACTGAAGTATAACATAATATAAAAACAGGCGTACGCAATGGTAAAATCACTAAAGGAATTCAGAACTTATGTACTACATTCAAAGATAATCACGTACATGCCTACCAGTTCTATGAAAGATATATTGGGATAGCCAGACAGTGATGGAAAAAGAGGGCGATGGCTCGCTAAAATCCAGGAATTCGATCTGGAAGTTAAACCGACCAAATTGATAAAAGGGCAAGGCCTGGCCAAACTCTTAGCTGAGTCAAATTTCAGAGCCCTGGATATCAATTGCCTGCAGGAAGGCGATGAAGACACAGACATAAACGAGTTGGATGAAGAAACAAGTCCAAACAAGATCAAAGAGAAGTTCTTATCATCGGGTTGGTACAGATACATAGTGTCATACCTTCTAACTCTAAAATTCCCAAATGAACTATCACCATCCAAAGCCAGAACTTTAAAACTCCATGCAGTGAAATATTGTATCACCGAAGGTCAGCTATATTGGAAGGATCCCCTCGGTTTCCTGCTAGTCTGTTTAGTCGAATCGGAAACTCGACGGGTTATAGATGAATTTCATGAGGGATTATGTGGGGGGCATCATGCGTGGAGAGCTACAGCCTACAAGATCTTGAGAGCTGGGTACTACTAGTCGAAACTCTTTTCGGACGTCAATGCCAAAGTGCGTGCCTGCAACCCTTGTCAACTATTCGCAGGTAAACAGAAGCTCTCGGCACTGCCTCTAGTTCCAGTCAAAGCTGAAGCCCCATTTCAGCAATGGGGTCTAGAATTCATAGGCAAAATTAATCCCCATTCCAGTGCTCAACATAAGTGGATCTTAACAGCTACAGATTATTTTACTAAGTGGGTGGAAGCCATTCCAACCAAAAGGGAAACAGACTCGGTGGTAATCGATTTCTTGGAAGACAATATTTTGTCAAGATTCGGTTGTCCCGAAAAGATAGTTACCGACAATGCCCAAGCCTTTAAATCTATGGCTATGATTAGCTTCTGTCAGAGGTATAACATCGTTCTTGGCCATTCCATATCATATTACCCCCAGGGGAATGGATTGGTCGAATCATCTAACAAGAGCCTGGTAAACATAATCAAGAAAGTATTGGATGAAAATAAAGGTCTTGGCATGTGCACTTAAAATACGCATTATGGGAAAACCGCATCAGCACTAAAAGGTCTATCGGCATTTCTCCGTTTCAAATGGTCTATGGGACAGATGTTGTTCTACCTATAAACCTAGCGCTACCAGTGATGAAGTTATGGCAGGATCAAAATGAAGAACCCAATCATGTAACCAGGAGAATTAATCAGTTGATTGAGGTTCAACAGCATAGAGTTGAAGTTGATGAAAAGATGCAAAAGTACCAAGATGATATGAAAGCATTGTTCGACCGCAAGGCAAAGGACAGGGAATTCCTCCCAGGTGATTTAGTGCTAAGATGGGATGCAAGAAAGGAAGAAGCCGTGAAGCATGGAAAATTTGACCACCTCTGGTATGGACCATTCAGGGTCTTGGCTCCAGAAGGAAAAAATTATTTCCTACTGGAAAATATAGACGGAGAAGTCCTCAACACCCCTATCAACGGGCGGTATCTAAAGCATTATATGACGTAATAGTCGCCAAATTCAAAAAAAAAAAAATTATATATAGTTTGTGTACATATATGTATTTTCATTTAAACATTTATTTTTGATTTTCTATTTTTCTTTTGTTCATAATTTTTCGACACATTTCAGATAATATTCGTATTTGTCTTTTGAAGGATTCCAGCTACATACGAAAATAAGCAAGAGGAGTAAACTGAAATTCGGTGTCGGAAATAAATCGGCATAAATAGGTGATACCTAAAAGTAATTTCATATTGCACAAGAAAGTAAAATGAAAAGGTAAAGATGAGATTTCTCAAAAGAGATGTTATAAAGGAGTGTTAAAGGAAACCGAGGTAACGCCATTCAAACTGCAATATCAGCTGAACTGACAGATAACAGAGTTGTTCCTTGGTTTGATAATCTTCGAAAAAATTAAAACAATTTCAATGATTCACCCAATCTAAAAATAGTCAGTCAAAGCAAATTATCCCCGAAATTATCTACAAGAGTCAGTTTTGAATTGTTTAACCTTCGTATTTTCAGCCAGTAAATCACTACCTGGCATCCTTTCTATCTTTGGGTTTAACTTTCAAAAAGACATCTTCTTTTCGTTTCATATACGAAGGGATAAAAAAATTTCGTTTCAGCCTCATGAGTTTCAAAATAGATTGTGGAAAGAAAGTGGGTCTTCACATCTACTCAATCCCCTGCTAATTGAAGGAATGTTTAGAGTGATCCTAACTTTCCTAGGTTTTTCAACGGCATCGGAGGATTGAAGCTTGCTCAAAAGGAATGCCCTTAAAAACTTATTTTCCTTTTTCTCCCTAAGGACGAAGATGTTGTGAAGGTCAAGGGAAGGTTGGTACCGAGTAATCAAAGTAAGTTGACAGACCTATAATGCAAAATATTACACAGATATCAGCCCTGATACAAACTGATTGCCCCCATCTTCACACTCTAAAAAGTAAATTATAAGACAGGTGGTGAAAGGAAATTCAGAAATGATTTCCCCCACCTAGTCCAAGAGACAATGAAAGGAAATTCAGAAATGATTGCCCTCATCTCAGCATTTAAATACATAAATATATTCCAAAGTGGTGAAAGGAAATTCAGTAAAAGGGGCCAGATAACTTCACCGGGGTACTGAACAGGCTCATTGGAAGTGCAGCAATGTCTGAGATATCTGTAAGGTTGTTATACATGAATATCACTCTACTCTGGTAACCAATTCTTTTTAAAACCGGATCCACATCCCAAATTCAGACGGGACTCCCCAATAAAAAACATATATCTTATTCTTTTGATGCAAGCCGATAGCCGCAAGATCTATTGGGTCTCCTAGGACTGTTTCGATTGTCTTAAAACACACCTGAATTTAGTAGCGGGAAAGGGAAAATTGTGAAAGGGACTATAGCTATGTTTAAAAAGAGTATATGATTTTGGAAAAGCTTTTCAAGGTAGAGAACGAAGTCTCTTTCCCCCTTCAATATACTATTCTCGGGAACCTTTCTGCCTGATTGAGATTTTGACTCCATTTACCCAATATTGGCACGTGGTCTATTGTTCTTCCCGCCTCACAGGAAGGCGGGATCCCTAGTTGGAGCCTATGTTGGAGCCGCCCTTGTTTTTCTAGCTCGTCACAAATTTCATTCTTAATGCTTGAAATCTAAAAATGGTTTTCATTTTTCTCGTTGAGATATCGATGATCTCTGAAGCTTGATCACGCGAGCAGTGATGATTATTCCACTCTCGAAACAAGTCCTACCTGTCGTAAAATGTTTCCTCTTTCGTTCTACTTTGGGATCTCGTAGATCGGATACAATAACTCATGCAGTTCACATGTCCCGAGTCATGAAACAGCGAAGTCATTTTAACTTTTCACTCAAAACAGTAACGAGGGTAAAATTTTCCCCAACTCATGATTAAACGTCATCAGGGTTTCGCGCCTCGGCGTTCGCCAAACCCAAAAATTTATTTTCATAGCCCCGATAGCCGAGAACACGAGGTCCTTATTTGAGTAACTCATGTCAAGGTTAAGGGTAAAAGCTAAACCGTGGTAAAAAAATTGTCTCGGCGTTTCGCCACTTGGCGTTATCTCTTTCGAAAGTTACATCGTCTAAACCCCGACTCGCGAGATCACGATGTAGTTATAACATGATTAATTAATCACTTAATCCAAGATTATCTTCCCTTTAATTAAGTCATGTTATCGCGATCTCGTGGCTTCGCAGCTTGGCATGTAAATCTCCCAGAAACTTATCTTCGAAGCTCCGAGTCGTGATATGGCGAATATAATAATTATAAAATTAATCAAGCCCAAATCACGATTACCTTTTATTAACCAAAATCGATCTTCACAGTCTCGGGTGTTAGAGACTCAAAATGTTTAAGTAAAATCCCCAATATAACGAGTACCGAAACATTGTTAACAGCAGTAAAATCGCATTAATTAAGCTAAATCAATGAATATCCTGTGCTTTGATGTCTGAACGATTTACGAGGTAGCCTTTTTCCTCCATGCGCCAACTGAAACTTTAAAACCGCCAAAGTTTATGACATTAATGAGGAAATAGGGTAAATCAATGTATAAGATTGGATTTTTACGGCAGAATTTATTTCCAAATGTGATTTGAAAAACTTGTTCTGAAAGGTACCGAGTTTTTTGAGTATATATAAGAGTTGTGTTTCATTATGACAAATGCATTTTCATAGCATGCAGAGCTCATCACTTCTGAGTAAACTGACTTATGTATGTATACGCAGTTCTATCGCAGAAGAGCTAAAACACAAGCTTCATCCATGGCTCCTCGAAAAGCAGCAAAGGCGAATGTTGAGGTTTCGGGACAAGGCTCAAACAATGTCTCTGATACTTCACCCCGAAGTATCAACTCGGTCCCTAACTGGTCATATGTTTCAGATATTCTGCAATCAGAATTGGTGGATTATTCCGACGACTCCGATGACCATGAAAGAGATGATATAACCACCAAGAACAAAATAGTCATCCAATCCGGAATGCATAGAGTAGTAGCCAGGCCATGGTTTCTTCCATATTATGACATGGTTCGATGGGTATTGGATCATGTGGACATACCGACAAGGACTATCATGAACGAGTAGAAAGTCACCATCATGACTTTCAGGCCAGAACATCTACAATCCATGTATAAACTTCCCGTGACATCCGACCACACATATGGCGCTGATTTCTTGGAAGAATTCAAGGAGAAGGAATGCGTACAGTATGATAAAACCATGTCCAGTTTGATAAAGGATTGGGTTTCAAACACCCCGAAGTTCAGAACTGATACCCATGACATTTATTCAATCGCTTCGTTAGAACCACAGTATAAATATGTGGCCATGATGACATGTCGGTTATATGGGAAAGAGGACACATCGCATTTTTTCCTTGCGTGGGTGCCTCTAATGTTTTGGGTCACCGAAGGTTGTTCCTTTAATTGGGAAAATATGCTTTCGGATAGCTTGACCAATCAGGTCACAAAGTATCGGGAGTAGAAGGAGAATGGGAAGGCGTCGTCATTCTTCATGTCCGCGTACATTATGGACACAATTTGTTCTATGACACCATTTCCATTAATGAGCTGGAGTTGGACTCCGGCTGAAGACGAACCCATACATGTATATCACACAAAATTATGGGAAAACAAAGCGGAAAATTTTTCTTATGAAATTTTTAACTGGGTAATGGTGCCCCTGCATGTCACTATTTTTGGTCACCCGCCACCCCAGATCTTGGATAACATAGTGACAAATCTGAGTAGCATAGAAGACTGGTACGTAGAAGCAGAATTTTCATACCTTAGAGTTTTCGAGGCTTCTGTTCCACTGCATGCGCTGCCATTGTTCATTCTCGACAAGATGGCTTGTCACGAGGTTGCCCGGCAAACGGTAATTGGTGGTGTAAGCAAAGAACTTAAAGGGTACTCAAAGAAGGTATGGTCATCATTTCATGTTCATTTGAATTCTTATTCTTTATTAGATTTTGAGCATGCCAAAGCTGAGGTCGTAGCCCTGGAAGACCTAAATTTGGTCTCCATCGAATACAAGAAGCATGATCCACAAAGGGTCGTGAGCAACCATTTGGAAAATTGCGGGCTCAAGATATTCGAGCATGAGAATTCACCCTCGAATGATATTTTTCAAGGAGCAAGGTCTTATGAGGAGATTCTAGCCCGGATACAATCTTTGGCAACCGAGGAAAGAGTCGATGTTTTGAAGTTCCAGGAACATCGACGTAGTTGTCTTCCCGCAGTGTTGTGAGGTGAGGGTCCGAGTACGTCGGAGGCGAAACAGAAGGATGTCGAAGGTTCTAAGGACGCGACTCCTGACCAAGGAAAACACCAAGACGAGGGGGACCAAATGAAGAGTCCGGAAGCAGAAGAAAAGACTCCAGACCCGCCAAAGAAACAGAATCTGGAGACAGAGATAAAGACTCCAAAACAGCCGAAGAAGCAGAGTTTGGTCGATACTCTGGAAAAATTGGAGAACCCATCACATCAGTTACCCCCTTGCAGTCGACGCAGGGAAATATCGATGTAGGATGGATATTCAATGAAGAGATGAGGCCCATAAGAGTAGAATAACTCCCTTCGAATGAGTTTTTCCTCGATAAAAAGAGAAAGACGGTAGTGAAAAGGGAATTCTATCAAGAAGGAGAGTCGACTTCCAAGAAATATAAAATCATAACTGATGGAAAGGAAAAGAAAAATGAGCAGTTTGCTACTGAAATAGCAGGGACACTAGGAGCATATGCCTCAGCGAATCAATTCTCAGTCGGGCTCTTAAAGAACCAACTTAAAAGAAAAAATCGCCTAATTATGACCCTTGAAGCCAGACTAGCCACAGCAACAGAGACTGCTAAAGACCAGGCGAGTGTTGGAATAGAGCAGGCTAGATTGGCCAATAAGAACGAGATAGAGATGTTAAAAACTAAGCTCGAGCAAGCATAGCTGGTGGTCCCGGATGGTCAGATGCAAGCGAGCTAGAAGAGGGATTTGATAGAACCATTGTAGGCTAGGGTGGAGATCGCCAAGAACAGAATGATAGACATCGGGATGTTCAAATCCCAGGCGATCGAGATTCAGAGCAGAGTCTCTGCGGCACAGCGAAATTTGCTCGCCAAGGTAGAAGCGATCAGGGACAACTGTCTGTTGGTAAATTAGGTTTCTGAGAACCTATCTGCTAGTGAAAGGGATGCTGGAGTATCTCGAGTCACCTTCCAGGAGGTTGTGATAGCCGCGGGCAACAGGGTTTCGGTAGGTACTCCCAGGTTCACCATTCCAGAGCAAACCAGAGGAAACATTATGTTAAAGGAATGGGAGCATAACATTGTCGAAGGCAAGCAGCAAGCCAAGAAGATAATCGATTCCTTAGAGGAGGCCTTTAATTCTATAGACGGTGATCTGTTGGGTATTGATAGCGGAGGTAATGCCGAGACATTGATGCAAATGAATGTGGAAAGGATCTTGCTTGATCTGAAGGAAAAGGAAGAGAGAGATTCAGCTGATATTTCTCAGATGACTATGGTGGACATAGTCCAAGTAGATAAATGCATGATTAAACCCAGCGCGCAATTATGCACCATTAACATTATAGATGGACAGATGGAAGACAGGCTGCAGCAGTTAGCTCAAGAATGTTACTTCTTTGAAGACAGTTGTCAAGTAGAATCGTCGTGGCTAATATCTCAACTGATTGAAAGGTGTGTCGCTTGTACAGAGCTCACGCGAGGACAAACGTCCGACACCAAGTGAAGATAGAGAAGAAGAAATGGAGCGATTTCTCTCCTCCTTGTCATAACCAAAATTTTGTGACTTTTGATATTCTATCTACTTGTAAAATTGTATAAATATACCACAGAAAGAAATAAACAGGGCTGGACCTTTTGTGTCGTTTGTAACAGAGTTTTTTACATTTGAGAGTTGATACAAGTAGATCTGAAGATTCTCAATTCCGTCACGACTGTGTTACAAGTTTTCTTCCTTGTATCTCATATTTCATTTCATTTCATATTCTTAATTGATGTGCTTCATTATAATTTAGTACGACCACTACTATAGCGAATGAATTTTGGTTTTCTGTAATCGTTTACTATTTTTCCTCTGTACCATCTATCAGCGGGTGTAAGACCAGTCTACATTTTCAGAATTCTACACATATTCTCTGCTACATCGGTTATTTCCTTACAATATTCCTCTTCTGTTTATACGTGAGATTTCCCTCTGATAGGATCCTTACACTATAGACAACTAAATGTTTTTCTCCCACCTCACACCTTTTATTAAAATATAATACAGTTACGGGAATGAGCCTTTGATTTGCATCCCTATTTTATTGCTAAAACCGTAAATTCTCTTTTATACGACCAAATTGAGACAGCACTTAATCTCTCTCTGAAGTTTTTACCACCTTTATTGTTCCTCCATGACTGTCCCTGTACCAACATAGCCTAATATCGAACCCGGACTATCAAACCAAACGCACATTGCCTTAAACCTTTTCGACACAATTCTTAAAACGTCTATTAACCGGGTCAAACTTGAACATTCATGGGCAGCCATTGAACAAGACATAACTACCCAGGCACAGTTGGAAGCTAGACAATGCCAACGTAGAAATCTTCCCTAGTTTCCCTTGCCGAAGGTTGACGTTTCTCTCTTCTCCATTTTTTACCCACTTTCGGATGCCTTGGCACTGTACTTCTAAGCCTTAAGTACAGACTCAGGAACAATAGATGTAACGATTATAACCACATGGTTATGGGCTAGGATCTGTAAGGGAAATTGTAGGACTGATGTCTAGGCCTCCATGTATATAGAGGAATGTATTGGTTGTAATGGGGATCCTGAAAAAGCGAACTAGATTTAAAGGTAAATAAATGAATGACAATGAATTAGTGAAATATCCTCAGAAAGGAATAATGAATTAATAGTTAATCGTGTGTGTAGAAAGATCAGGAAAGGTAGATAAAATCTGATGTTGTTTCCTTCTCCTTGATGTCAATGATTTGTGGGATATTAAATCCATGTTGGGCTCCAAATATATCATATTTTCTACCATGTAAAACCTATATTCATAAGCTATATTCACGCACTCTTGATACATTCTATAGCCATTATCCCGTCACTTACCATACATCCATTCTAACTTGTGTTTAATTATTGTTATTTTCTTGTCTTTTTAAGTGATTAAAGATGTTTTTAACATGATTTCATCGATGATGGTTTAATCCTATGTTTCTATGTCCAAACAATGTGTTCCTATACTTTTCATGTTTCAGTACCTACACTGTCCATGTTCAGGTACATGCATTGTTCTTGTTCTGGTAACATCACGGTCATTCGGTACCAACACATTCTACAATCATCATGTACCAACTCTAGCATCTACATATATCTGCTTTCCATTTTCTAATCAAACACATAAAGTATGACATCAGCATAATGTGGTGCCGAAATCACTACATGAGTTTGTGGCATATTGGTCAAATTTTGGTTTGATTAAATTATCATTTTGATTAAGTTGGAACGTGATTTTATCCTCATGCACATGTGTGCCATGAGGATAAGACACACTACAAGAATTCACTACATGAACCAATCAAATCAAAGATTACAAGAACTTTCGGTAGATATTCTTTTTTTTTTATTTTGGCCATGTATCGACCATATCACCTAAATTACTAATTGGTTCGAGTTAAAGAAATGTTGGACTTCTATTTCTATGTTATTTTTCAGTTGTGTGAAAGTGATCCAAAATGGATCCAAGAAGGCCAAAATTTCAAAATTCTTGGAATCAAACGAAACCAACACCATTGCGTAGGGCTCGTCATGCCAATTTCAGCAGTATATTTTTTTCCTAAAATGGACACCGTATGCGAAATTTATTGCGTTCTGAACTTTTTTCCAAATAGGCAAAAAAGTCAAAGGTCAAAGTCAATTGGTCAAAGATCGTACAGTTGACATGGAAGATGATGTCAGTAGTACATCATGATGACATCAGTAGTATGTCATGTTGACTTCATCATGACATGTGGCAGCACTAGGATGTGCCATGTGTCAGTCATTTTTGGCATTTTCAAGGGTGATTTGGACTAGTAAAAAAGTGACACGTGGAATTGTACTGAAGTGACACATGGCACTGTATGAACGTGACACATGGTTGTATGGACGATGATGTGGAACTGTACAGATTATGATGTGGCATTGTACGGATGATGATGTGGCACTATACGGATGATGGTGTGGCAGGCTGACGTGGTAGTACCAATGCTGACATGGTGGCAGACTAGGCAGGTTGATATGGTAGCTGACTAGGCAGGATCACATAGCATGTTGACATGGCTCGATTCAATGACGAGGTGACATGTGGACCAATGAGGAGGCACCACTTGGCACCTTCTAGAAGGTCAAAGTAGTTTGGCAGTGACCACCAAATCTGGCGGGAATCCTCCAAATCTAGCGAAATCCCGCTAAGTTTGGCTAATTGTCCCTAAATTTGGCGGAGTCTAGCTTATTTATCCAGGAATGAAAATCGAGAAAAATGAGTTTTTTGGCATGCATTTTGAGACTGTACATATCTGACAGGGTGTAGCATTGGGATGTATGCTGAGGGGAGGTCCCGAGGGCCTGTTCAGAATTAGGTTGACTTTATACTCAAAAGTTGCATATTTTTTAGGGGAGTCTGAATATCGCTTATATTTTTGCATCTAAGTAGCCAAACAGAAAACTGCCTCCAGAGCCCAAGATGTTGATCTAAGCATAATCGAGTTCATACTCAAAAGTCTTAGAATTACCTGTTCCATCCATTGGTGATGTTTGTTTCTATCCAGAAGTTGCATATCTAAAATGTGTTTTTAGGAGTTGTTATGTAAGCCTTTCTTGGTATTGTTTTTAAGCATTAAAGATTAATAAGAAGCCTCCCACTAAAGACAAAGTCTTGGAGACCTAGGAAAATTTGTGTCGAACTTCGTTATCAATATTTGGCATTATGGTTTTTTCTTCTTATAGTTTATTTATTGTTCTGAATTATTTATGATGGTTGCATAATTCATTCATTAAATATTCTTATTCTCTTAATTCCTAAGTGGTAAATCAACTCATGCATAAACTTAACCATAGTCTTTAAAAGATCAATTTTGGATCAAGTGGTATCAGAGCAGGTTGATAGTTGGTTGTTTGAGTTTGCATGATTACCAGGGAAAAGCTAATTCGTGGTGAAGGAGAGATTGTATAAGGAGATCTTGAGATTGGATCAGGAAAGAGGACATTTCAAAGTGAGAATATGGCATCGGAAGAAGGAATTTCTCAAAACGAAAGAGAGTTTCAAAAGACTTTCTTCACCATGTTGGAGATGGTAAAATTGTTGTATGATGATTACTTGGAACGGAAGAGATCGGTTCAAGGGGAATCTTCAAAGCAAGCCAAAAGTGAAGAAGGAGACGACCCTCCAAAATCTCCTCCTTCAGCTCCTTCATCTCTATCTTCTTCTTCTTCAAGTACAAGTTCGAATACTACTTCTTCAAGAAAACATTCTCATAAACATAAGCATGATATGCCATTACTTAAACTTGATGTGAAATTTGTTTTGCCTATGTATGATGGTGATAATGTCGAGAAACTTGATAACTGGGTTAGACAGATGGAGGTATATTGTAATGTGCAGCAAATCAAAGATGGGGAAACCAAAATCATATTGGCATCACTTCGTCTTGAAGGCACAGTGCGCATCTGGTGGCAAAGTAAGATGCAACATGGAACTCAGCAAGTTGGTAAGATTTTTCCATCATGGCATGATTTTATTTCCACACTTAAAAAACGGTTCTATCCTTTGGGGTATAAGGAAAAGGCTTTAATTGAATGGAAAAGTATTAAGTTAAGGAAAGGACAGTCGGTGCAGGAATATACAAATGAATTTTGTAAGATGGATTTGATGTTAGATGTTCCATTAACTACACAAGAAACTCTTATGAAGTATATAAGAGGTTTTCGTGCTTATATTCGTAATATTGTATTTATGTTTGGACCTATTAATATTTGATGAGGTTTTTGTCCAAGCAACATATACTGAAACAGGGAAAATTGGAGTTAGTGTATCAGGGGAATCATCTTCAAATAAATATGGCAAAGGAAAAGGGAATGGGAAGAAAGAAAATTCAACGATGGTGAAGGAAGAGAAGATCTCTTGCAGGCATTGCAAGAAAGAAGGGAATGATGATGAACATTGATGGAAATTGCACCCAAAGAAGAAACTGAAGTGGTTCAAAGAGAGGAAAGGGAGGCAAAAAGTTGCAACAGCAACACGGCCAATAGACTTGGGGTTAGATTCAGGTGATGAGTCTAAGATTACAACAGTTGGTTTGACAGGTAAAATTGGTGATGGTTTTGATTCAAGAAGTAAATTGTTTCATATAAGGGTCATAATGAAACATAATAAGATCAATAAATTGATAGATAGTGGATCTCAATCTAAATTAATTTCAGAAGAAGTGGTTAAGATATTGGTATTAAACACTAAGATGCATCACAAACCCTATTCACTAAATTGGATAAGCAAAGATCACAAATTGCCCATAACAAAGCAATGTATCATAAAATTTGCAATTACATATAAGTATGTGGATCAAGTAATATATGATGTGGTGCCACTAGAAACATGTGGAATGGTCTTAGGTAGCCCTTATTTATATGATCACAAAGAATATTCTACAGGGAACATAATCAATATCACTTGTTTAAGAAGGGAACCGAATATGTCGTACATGTTCATCATATTAAAGCAAGTCGATCTCTTATAACAATGGTACAATTAAAGAAGGCAGATTATGCAAGCAATACACCTATAATTGTCCCAAGTAAAGAACTTGATCTTAAGAATGAACATGAGATAGTTGTAGGATGGGAATTCAATCATACTTTTCTTCAAGATAAGTTAATGTTATGCAAGCCAGTCAAACATGTTGGTTCAGTTTCAGTCATATTTATGACGTTATCGCTGCTAATGTTATCTACATGGATGGTAGTGGCTTCAGTAAGATGAGAACAAGTTCAAATGGCTAACAATATGCTTTCAGTTTTCATGGTTATTATGCAATTGATTATGATGCGACAGGTGCACGAGATAGAGTTTAAAGACAAAGGACAAGTGGGGAGGCCTATCCCGCACTTGATGTTTGGTTAATACCCTTTTGGAGGACCAAAAGGTCTTAGTGGAGAGGAATGATCCAAAATGGATCCAGGAAGGCCAAATTTTCAAAGTTATCATAATCATATGAAACTAGTGCCATTACGCAGGGCTCATCATGCCGATTCTGGCAGTATATTTTTTTTCGAAAATGGACATCGTATGCAAAAGTTATCGTGTTCTGAACTGTTTCCCAAGCAGGCAAAAGAGTCAAAGGTCAAAGTCAGCTAGTCAAAGGTCATACAATTGACGTGGTAGATGACGTCAGTAGTACATCATGATGATTTCAGTAGTACATCATGTTGACATCAACATGACACGTGGCAGCACCAAGATGTGCCACGTGTCAGTCATTTTTGGCATTTTCAGAGGTGATTTGGACCAGTAAAAAAGTGACATGTAGCACTATACAGAAGTGACACATGGTTGTACTGATGATGATGTGACACTGTACGGAGGTGACACGTGGTTGTACTGATGATGATGTGGTATTTTATGGATGATGACATGGCATTGTACAGACAATGATGTGGAACTGTACAGATGATGACATGGTAGCTGACCGGGCAGGTTGACGTGGCTCAGGCCAATGACGAGGTGACATGTGGACCAATGAGGAGGAACCACGTGGCACCTTCTAGAAATTCAAAGTGGTTTGGCGGTTTCCTCCAAATCTGGCGGTTACCACCAAATCTGGCAGGAATCCTCCAAATCTGGCGAAATCTCGCTAAGTTTGGCTAACTGTCGCTAAATTTGGCAGAGTCTGGCTTATTTAGCCGAGCACAGAAATCGATAAAAGGATTTTTTTGGCACGCATTTCGAGACTGTACAAACTGTATGGATCTGACAGGGAACAACATTGGGATTTGTGCTAAGGGGAGGTCTCGAGGGCCTGTTCAGAAGTAGGTCGACTTTATACTCAAAAGTTGCAGAATTTCGAGGGGAGTCTGAATATGCCTTATGTTTTTGCATCTGAGTAGCCGAACAAAAAAGTACCTCCATATCCCAAGATGTTGAGTTGAGTTCATACTCAAAATTATCAAAATTACATGTTGCATCCATTGGTGATGTTTGTTTCTGTCCAGAAGTTGCAGATCTGAAAGGTGTTTTCATGAGTTGTTATGTAATCCTTTCGTGGTATTGTTTTTAAGCATTAAAGATTAATAAGAAGCCTCCCACTGAAGACAAAGGCCTGGAGACGTAGGAAATTTTGTGCCAAACTCCATTATCAATCTTTGGCGTTATGGTTTGTTGTTCTTATAGTCTATTTACTGTTCTGAATTATTTATGATGGATGCATAATTTATTCATTAAATATTATTATTCTCTTAATTCCAGAGTGGTAAATCAACTCATGCATAAACTTAACCATAGTCTTTAAAATATCAATTTCGGATCAGAAAGCTATATCGATCAATTTGTGAAGGAACGAGTAAAAGGGAGGCAATTATGCATCAATTTGGTACCTGCTTGAGCGTGAACTCAATTTTTGACACTTGTGCACACCTCCAAATGACAAATGTCCAAAAGGGTTTTTGGATAATGATGTTATCTACCTCCCATAGAAACACGTTTTGATTTGGATGCATGAATTTCAAGAAAATTAAATATTTCTAAAGTTGGAAAACCCATATTTTTAGCAGAAAATCAGTTTTGAAGGGCATATTGTGCCTTGGTTTGCGTGCACATGGGAGCCAATATTTCAAAACGGCCAAAAGGGTTTTGCAAAAACCTATCTAGTTACGAAACCTATAAATCTTTTTCTAAAATTCTAAAGGGCTTGGGAGATATCGTGGGGTCTTCAATGCTAACTTTTATAAAATAATTGTTTTGAAAGAAAACTAAATTTATGCATTTTCTAGAATTCAGAATTCAAGAAATTTGTTGAGGATTGTTCAGATATGATCTTATCTTCTCCTTAGGATATTGACATGTATAAATCTAGGTGAGGAGAAAGAGATAAAGGGGGAGAGGAATGTAATGAAGGAATTATGAATTTATGAATACATACGTTTATACTCTTGCCAAAAACTATGTTCTTGGTGATACTGTGATGTTGTGATTGAATTATTTTGATGAAGATATTTGCACTTGAGGATCGATGTTCCTATAATAATTTTCATTAGTTTCTAAGGTTTCCAAGGCGTGCTTCCTGTGTGGCAAGGGCCCATCACTTAGGTCTTCTACGCTTCCTTTGTATTTTTTATTTATTCATTAAGATTTGTTTATTGTTGTTTTACTTGTTAAATCCAAAGTTTTTGTGTGTCGTAATGAAGTCCTTGTGTATCAGAGCAGATATTCTTTGTCATAATCCATTTACGGTCTTGATTTAATATTAGCTTGTTAATTGGATTTTGTACTGTGAAAAGGAAACATAGGTTTAAATCATTTTGTCAATTGATTTTAAACAATTTCATTTCTAAATCACTTGAGTTGTTTGCAGAGGTTTTTGTTTTGATTCTACAATAAAAATTATAAAAACAAAATCATGAATTCAGTGTTTTGAAGTTTTGTTCAACACATGTGGACATGAATAAAATATTTTCTTGATTTAATGGATGGTTTCCTTTGATTTCAAAATTTGTAAACTCTTTAAATATGATCAACGACCATTTGAGAAGCCATTGATCTAAGCTACAACGCATATGTATAATTGGTAATTTGGAAATTGGTGAAATTCAAGAAGTGCTTAACATGATTTTCACATGCTATCATATGTTTTGAAATCCATAGCATAGTTCAAGAAACATTAAAGGATATGTGTTGAGGAACTGAATTTGATCAAATGGTTATATGATTGGTAGCACTCTTATTATTAATGCATGTTCATATCACCATTAAATCAGATTTAATTATCTTGGTATGAAGGGGAAAATCTCATGGTCTTGATTATCTCTTACTAAATCAAAAGAATTGTATCAAATTCAATGTCCTCTTTGAATGATTGAAGCTCTATCATAATTTAAAGATTGTATCCACAAGATTGATTGATGAACGGATGGGAGATTTAGAATATAATTATATTATGATTATGTACCAGTATTTGTTCATGTTGTGTTTTCATACTAATTATGGATTGTTCTAGCACTAATTTGGTACCAACAGTTGCTTGGTGTGGATTGAATTTTATAGATTTCTTTTTAAAATTTGTTTGGTTCATACATTCTTTCCTGTATGTTTGGCTTGCCACCTGCACCCAATGCACTTTATTGCTTGGTTGAGTTAGAATTTATAAATCTAGTGTTGGATTTTGTTTTGTTTAAATATCTTTTTCCTTTTCAAGCTAGGATTTAGATTTAATTGCTCTCATTTATTTATGCTTTGAAGTATGTAGGGAAATATTTGGTATTGATGATCTTGAATCTCTTGCATTTGAATTTTCTAGTAGTTTCAATCACCAACGGAGAAATTAATGGCCTAACTCGAGGGATATGGTCACCTTATGATGGGTTTCCTCCTAAGGAGATTGGGCAAGTTTCAATTGCTTTGTGTGTTTGTCGAAATTAGATATTAGACTAGGATAGGCTCCAATCTTGCATTTCTTGTGCTTTCACCTCGAAGCTTATGAGACTTGGTTGATAATTTAATGTTGGGAATTAATAATGCATATATTTAGCATAACAATCTCATTTGGGCGTCCAACAATAGGCTTATATGATCTAAATTTATAAATAGAATGAAATGAAATACAAATGTATAACAAAGAAACACACAGAGATACAATAAAACTTGACTTCTATTAATAAAGAGAACATGTTGAAATAGTAAAATGCAGAAATAAAACAAACTTGCTCGAATGGTGGAATCGTATCTCTGAGAAGAGATGTGATGGCTACGCTCATTCGAAAGAATATGAGTACAATGAGGCTCCAAAGTTATTTTTATCATAAAACATAAATGAGAAAACCCTAAAAGATCCAAAACCCTAAACCTTAGAGATGAAACACCAAAAGATTTGTGGGCCCCGATGGGGGTAGTTGATACATCAAATTCCTGAGGGTGTAACTTTTGCATATGATCTTTGTTTGGGGCACTCGATACACCATTGGAAAGATCTAGCCGAGGAGTACAAAAAAATATTGTTTAGGGCCTCAAAATGGCCCTAGAAGTTTGGGACCCAAAAAAACTGTAAAAAAATGCCAAAATGGAAAATTGTTCTTTGAGCCAGTGGAATAGGTGGTTGGCCACCAATATCCACCTCAATAAGTCATCCCCCTTAGGAAGAAATGGTATCCATTACATTGATAACACCCATCATATGGGTAAACATCTGTTAAACTAGGCCCCGAGTGAGCCACTTTCCTTGGTGGAGGAGCTGCCCTGCTTTGATAACCTAATAGAGATGGATCCTATGTTGGTGAGTGCCCTTGAACTGAGTGTCCCTGCTCTAATCAATGGTTTCCTATTCCATGTAGTCAAGATTGATCTCTATTGGTGTCAACTTCTCTATGATATCTTATGTGTCCAATAATGGTGGGAAGTATGGTCGAAGGAGGTTCACATAGAACAATGGGTGCAGGCCAAGGAAGGGGGGAATACTTAGCTCAAAAGTGTTGTCACCCATATCCTTGGTGATGATGTAAGGTCCACAGAAAAGTGGGAAAAGCTTTCGATAGGGCCTTGTAAGGTTCTCTTTCTGCAAATGCAACCAGACCTTGTCTCCCACCTAAAACTTGTGTGGCACTAGGTGTTGAACATGGCGCTACTTGTACTTAGCATTGAATTTCTGCAAAAATTCATGGACCTGTTGGTGGATTTCTTGAATCCATTTAATGAACTTGGTGGATTTATCGGCCTCAGATTGAACATGGTATGATTATTATTGCATGATTGCAAGGGGCAGTGTGACATCAATGGGACCCAATGGTTTAAATCCCAACCCCACTTGAAAGGGCTTGTGGTCAATCGAGCTATGGAGAGCTTTGGTGTAGTTTTGTTGAACATAGGGGAAACTCTCATCCCATGTGCATGGATTCTTGGAGTTGTACATGTGCAAGATATGAATGATCATTTGATTGACAACCTCTATCTGGCCATCAATTTTGGGGTGGAAGGTAGTGGATTTGGTGATCTTGGTGTCCAACAGTGACCAAAGGCTCGACCAAAATGTGTTGAGGAACATGTTGTCTCGATCCAAGATGATGGTTTGTGGTATCTCAAAATGTGCCCACCCTCATTCGAATAAAGTCTTGGTAGTGGCCTCCACTATGATACACTTCTTGCAAGTTGTCAGAATGGCCATCTTAGAAAATCAATAAACAACCACAAAAACATAGTCATTGCCTTTCTTGGTTGAAGGAAGGATAGACATGTAGTTCATCAAGATAGATTCTCAAGGCCTGTCGGGAGTAGGCATAGGGGTGTATAGGCCTTCCTTTTTAGTGGTGGGTTTGGCAATGGTGAATGTAATGCATGTCCTGATATACGTGTTGGCATATTGTGAAAGTTTCGGCCGATATAAATTCTTCTTTAGTATGGCCATAGTGTTTTCCATGCCAAAATGTCCTGCCATATGATTGTAGTGAGCTTCCCAAATTAGATTTTCACACTCACTTGAAGGAGAAAAAAGGTGGCTTGGATGGCATAACAGTCCTTCATGAAGTTAAAAGTCAGTGACAGTCACGCATGTGCTCAACAGTTGGTACGTGGTAGAGAAGTCAGGATCACTCTTGTAGAGTTGGGACCACTCAAAGGCCTCATGTCCATAGGAGTGGAGCATCATGGTTAGGGCGGAAACTAGAGGTCGACTAAGGAAGTCAGCAACACTATTGGTGCTCCTTGTCTTATATTTGATGTCGAGATAGAAATTCTACAAGTATGTCGACCACTTTTGATGGCGATCGTTCTACAATCCTTGTGTCTTTATGAACTGCAGAGGCTTGTGATCAGTGTGGATAACTATCTCCTTTCCCAGAATGTAATTCTTCCATTGGCGATAGGCTTGTACAATGGAATACAATTCTTTGTCAGAGGTGGGGTACTTATATACATCATCTAATAATGTCTCACTATGATATGCCACTAGATCACCATGTTAAGTGAGAAATGCACCCACAGCATATTCTGAAGCATCGGTCTCAATCTTGAAAGGTTGTTGCAAATCGAGTAAGGAGAGTATTGGGGCTGAGCACAAGTGATCTTTCAGATCATCGAATTATTTTTTTTTGTGACTTCCCCCACACAAGCTTTTCTTTGCCACCACCCTTGGTCACTTGGTTGAGGGCCCATGAAATATGGGAGAATCCCAACACGAACTTGCGATAGAAATTGGAAATCCCTAAGAAAATCAGAAGTTTGGTTAGTGTAATCAGGATTGGCCAATTACAAATGACCTGCATCTTGGTTGGATCCACATGCACACCATGCTCATAAACAATGTAGCCTAGGTATTCGACCTTGTTCATGTCGAAGGATCATTTTTCCAACTTAGCATGTAGCTTGTGTTGTCACAGAGTGTGAAGGACCTGTTGAATGTGTTGCAAGTGTTCCGCCCAAGTCTTGTTGAAGATGAGTATGTCATCCAGATATGCCACCATAAAAGAATCAGTGAAGGGTCACAATATATCATCCATCAACCTCATGAAAGTTCTTGGAGCATTTGTTAAACCAAAGCGCATGACTAGCCATTCGAAAAGATCTTCTTTGGACTTGAAAGTATTCTTCCATACATCAATATGTTCTATTTGGACCTCATGGTAGTCGGACTTCATATCAATATTAATGAAGTACTTGGCCCCCTTGAGCTGATCAAGAAGGTCGTCAATTCGGGGAATTGGGTGCAGATTTTAGACTATGATTTTTTTAGGGCCATGTAGTCAATACAAAGTCGTCAGGTCCCGTCTTTCTTCTATGTGAGTAAAATTGGTCTTCTACAGGGTGGGGACCTGGGTCATATGTGCCTCTTTTGAAGCAACTCTTGGATCTGGCACTTGATTTCCTCATTTTCCATCAGAGAGAGGTGATATATTGGCCCATTGGGTAGCGATGCAATGGCGGTTAGATTGATTGAATGATTGACATGATAGTGTAGCGGTATCCCGAACACTGGGGAGAAAATGTCTTTATATTCTCACATGACCTTGTCCACCTACTTCTACTGCGTTGAGAGTCCCTGTGTAGAATCCATGGATGTGGAAGTGACCTTGTATTCAGTTTGAGAGTGAACCATGAAGAAGACAAATTTCCTGGTCTAGGAAATGACCTTCCTGTATTTCTTAGCAGAGATCAAAGAAATGGTAGTAGGCGGAGCTACCTTTGGTATCCTGTACAATTGTCTACCCAAATTAATAATAACACCAAGAGTTATAGACTCATATACATCATGAATTTTCCACAAGTATGGTTGGCCTAAAAGAATGTCACAAACTTCAAGGGGGGAAATATCACACAATACCTCATCCTTGAAGGGCTTGATGTCGTAGGGCAAGACGCATTGTTGGCTAATGCAAATATCTCTCCCTTGGCGGAGCCACTTGATGGTGTAGGGATGCAAGTGTGGTGTCGTCATCACGTCCAACCTCTTGACAACCTATGGTGAGATTAGTTTCTTTTATCTCCCACTGTCAACAATGAAGTTCAGCAGAGTACCCTTCACCCACATCTGCAAGTGAAAAAGGTGCTCAATTTCCTTTGGTTCTTCTGGTTCACCTGGATAGACCTTAGTGGTAGCAATATTGGCACTAGGTTCTACATAAATGATCTATTTCCCATTGTCTAGTTCTGATTCAGAGTCAAAACCTGCCTTTGAATCTGAGGCTTTCAGCTCAGCCTTCAGCGACTGCTTCGAGCGATATTCATCAGTGTTATGCTAGGGGATTTTATGGAATTCAAAACACTTCCCAATGTCTTTGTTTGTCTTCCCATTACCCTTCTTTGTTTACATCTTGGACTAGTTGTCCTGAGGGGGTCCATCCTTGATCTATCCTTTCTTTTTTGGGTTGGGGATGTCTTTGCCCTACTTATACTATGAGGAATTTGCAAATCCAAACTCACACTTCTTATGTTTAAATTTCTACTTGATTTTGATAACATATCAATCAAACACCCTTCTAGTATATTCAACCATTTATCTAGGGAATTTGAATCTATTTAACCTTCAAATATAGGAATATCAAAACTCACTTGTACCTTGAAGGGGGTGGCACCTCCAAAGTGGTCGCTTGACGAAGATGCGTCGGTTGTTGGCAGCTATCAAAGGATCTATGCAAAATTATCCCTCATCTCGTTCCTCTATCGCGTGAGGGATTCCTCAAGAAATAGTTTACTAGGATATCCTGCTCCTTCGTCCCTCTTTTCTTCTGTCATTGGAGGTTTTCGGGGTCGGTGAGGATGGTCTTGCAAGGTCTCAACTACTTCGAGTCTTGACTCCTTATACCCTGACCTCGATGGGGACATGCACAGAGAAACAAATAAAGAGTAGACCTATTTGATACCAATGATCCGGAGTTATAAATGGAATGAAATAATACAGATGTATCACAAAGAAACACACAGAGATACAATAAAACTTAACTTCTATTAATAAAGATAACATGTTGAAACTGTAAAATGCATAATGAAACAAACTTGTTCCAATGGTGGCAGTTTATCTATGAGAAGAGATATGATGGCTACGCTCATTCGCAAGAAGATGAGTACAATGAGATCCCAAAGGCATTTCTATCATAAAACATAAAAAAGAAAACCCTAAACATCCAAAACCCTAACCCCGAGAGATGAAACGCCAAAAGGTTTATGGGCCCTGATGGGGGTAGTTGATACGTCAGCTTCCCGAAGGCGTAGCTTTTTCATACAATCTATGTTTGCGGCACTCAATACACCATTGTAAAGGTCTAGATGAGGAGTACACATTCTTCTTGGCCTAGAATCTTCCTTTGTCTATATATTAGGCATTTTTGAGCCAAAAAAACATCATTTAGGGCCCCAAAATTTTGGGACTCGAAAAACTGTAAAAAACTACCAAAATGGAAAATTGTTCTTTGAGCCAATGGAATAGGTGGGTGGCCATTGATATCCACATGGGTCATTATCACTTGTTGGTAAATGGATTAAAATATCCTAAAGGATCCAAGTGTAAAAATCCTTGCAAGAAGATGTAGTGATGGAGTGCAGAATTTCTAGGTCCCTAAATAAAACCCCTTTCAAAAATCTATGTGTAAATTGGTGTGTTAGAGTGGTCGTCGATCCCAGAATGGGAGTCAATTTAAACCATCCAAGGAATAGATTTTAACCATTAAAAATATTGTATGAATCAACAATTTACCATAGCCGTCAGATCTACCAGCCGAGACATTATAGTCATAGGCCTTCGTAAAAGCTCGGGAGGGATTTTATTGTCCCAGGGCACTGGAGCACCGGACCTTGGAAGAATTTTAAGTCCAAATCCCTTTAGAAGTTCGTTATTCTAGTATGCGGGGAGTAGGGTTCCATCCCCTGGCTCCATGCCTTGTTACATAAGTACGAAGAGAGAAAATGTGACGTCAACATCACACGTTGTGCCAGTGTGTCATGGGATGACATGTGTCACCCTATGTTTGGCCAATGAGTCTAGTGGGACAAGGTTCTGTGGAAGGATTCCACTTTTCTTAACTTAGAAAATTTTTGGGTCAAGGAGATTTTGTCATGTGCAAGGTGATGTTATCATGGTGTAAGGTGCCATCATGGAAACCAATGTGCAGGGGGGTGACATGTGTCTCCTGATGATTAGTCGATGAGCCTAGGATGAGGTCTGGGTGAGCTAGTACCTTTGTTTTGGTATCCTTGCAACCTCTACCATTGGATCTGAGCATAGGGAAATATTTTTCATTGGATTTACTTAATTAAGCTCAGGAGGCATAATCTTGAGATCAACTTAACTAATTATTTCGTAATCAATGGACAACGAACCTCAAGGATTTTTAGTTTACATAGGATCGTTAAAGAGTCGAGGTCCCAATGTTCGTGGTTACCTGGTGGTGACATGTGTCCTCCTTAGATTCCACACAAGGGGTAGATATCCACCCTTGATATATGTTTAGAAAATTCAATCGAATCTCGATCCACCAGGGTCACAGAGATGACACTTTTCACATATAAGTCGTAGAGAAATTAAAACGCGGTCCCATTGAGGGTCGATACCATTGGACAGAGGCCTCTAAATGCTAGTCGTTAGATCTACCTGCTAAAATATTAGTCGTATATCTTGTGGTAAAGGTCGATATTCATGATCCTGAGATTAACTTAATTAATGATCTCATAATCACTGGGATTAACTTGGTTAATAATTTCATAATATCGAGCATCGGGTGTTTTCGAAGTTTATACTAAGTTGGGGAAAGTATCGATATATGATACCCAGTGGTGACTTGTCGCACAAAAAATGACCCATGTATCATGGCATGGGAGGGATACCTGTCACACAATGGTGGTACCATGTGTCATTTCGATTAGACATATTCAGATAGAATTTCGTGGAGGAAATGAGTGCCATGTTTCATGCCAAGTGGCAGAAAATGGTGGGGCCACGCATCAAAATAAGTGGTCGGTTATGGATAGCGTCGTGTGTCCTAGGTGCCAACTCATCTCAGATCAGGTGATTTGGGGCTATGCAAAATGTTGAGGGTCGATGTCTCTAGATGACATTAGACGATGTAACCAAACAAATGCTCGACGAATAGGTGTTAGGATCCTATTGGGTGAGCTTCGAGTACAGTTATGATGCCTATGCCACGTCATTTCACATGGGAGATCCATGTGTCACGTGGTGATCGTGCCACGTGTCAATCCAAATTTGGTTTTATGAGAAGGTGGTTCATGATGAAAACGAGTGCCAAGTGTCATGAGGTGATGGTGACCATGTGTCGTGCCACAGTTAAGACAAGTGGCATTATGTGACAGGGTCGTGTGTGTGAGGTGTTATCTAAGCACCAGATCAGGATTTTTGGGGCCATGTGAAATTTGAATGGTCGATGTCCCGAGGTCCCAATGGGTCGATGTCCCGGTGCATAGGTGTCAACACCTAGTTAAATCAATTCTCGGGAGAATGAGGGGAAAGTGTTGGGCGTGTGGAAGGAAAGGACTTGATAAGTCGAGGACTTGGTGGATTGGGTGGTAGGTGACATGATAGTTTCAACACCAATAGCCACATCCATGCGTGTGGGTGACATGTTACATCACATTAGAGCCACGTCGGATGAGACAAGTGACATGGAGCCATGTGGGTGCCACGTGGAAATGAGTGACTTTGGTCAATGAAGGCCTAAGAAACTTTGAAAGGCCATAAATTTTGATCTAGAACAAAGATTTGGACAAATTTATAGTCGTTGGAAATATCTCAATGAGTAGAAGATGATGGTAACATTGAAAATGGGTTTTGAAGTGGTTGAGGAAAAGTGAAATTTTAATACCCTGTCCCTTAAAAAGATACTTAGGGGGTTGGGTGTCTTACAACATGCATCAACCTCAAGGGTGTCAGTAATCAATAAAAAATACTCTAATGAGAGGGGTCCCTAAAATCTGAAGGGACAAAATATAGTAAGTGTTTGCTTGTAGTGGCATCGATAGGTTGACAGGCCTAGGGATATTCAACTAGAACAGGAAGCTACAAAATCCCCTAGGTATGACCCTTCATCATGTATATAGGAACTAACCTTGAACATCAAGGGGACCAATGAAATTAGAGACCAATGATGACTCTATATATCCCATCTAGGGTTCATCATTATCAAGGGAAATGAGAACTAGGATAGTTCAACATTCTTGGAAAAAAATGTGTTGATATCAATAGGAATTAATACGTGAACGTTAAGGACA